>JAYJMG010005571.1:0-10961 GCA_036873935.1 Stomotoca atra
ATTAAAAATGTACATAATTAATGTTCTAGAATTATGAAGGCTTATATAAAATAACTAAACCCAAAAGGAGCATAACTTTGATTCAACTGATTTGTTGACCCTTTGAGGGTTTAGCTGAAACACAAACAAACGCACACATACCTGCATCAACTGTGTTGTGGGACACACGGGTTTCAGACCAACCTTGTGAACCAACTGGTCCATAAATTGTGTGTATCAGGCGCAACTGTATTTTACATATAAATGGTGATCGTTTAGGTTGACTTTCAGCATGACTTACAGATTGAGCGCATTTAAATGTCTAGCAACAATTTTTTGTGGGCTTTTTTACCGCACACAAGTCCTGGGTCACGACAAGTTTTAGGACTACGTTAAGGGCCAGTTTAACACAGATACTTCATCTTGTGGGGCCTCCAGTTAAAAGCTGTTTATGACTTATTATCGGTCACTTAGTTTTTGTGTTTAGTTTTCCTGAGACTTTCTGTTGCGGATAGAAGTTTAGGCGCGATTTTCCTAGCGAATAGGTCTTGCATTCACACTGATGTGGTACACTGGGCTACCTGCTACGCAAAACATACATATATCATATATATCATATATTCGCAGCGGAAATAGTCTGTGTTCCTAGCCCACCAACTTCAATCATAGCTAAGAACACTGGCTACAACGGAAAGTGTTTTGAAACGCTTTGAAATATCGCCAGAAAGACTAAGTCCACCGAACAGAGATATGCGTATTTGGCTGTCTAAAGGTAAATTTCAGATTGATAAATATCCTTTATTTTTTAAACTTATTTTTATTTTTTTATTTTATGAGAAGAAATTTTCGCGGGAATTTGATTTCTTGAATTGTAATATTGAGTGTATTCGATAGAATAAGATTTCGCAAATTAACGATTGGAAACTTTTTTGCGAGAATTTAATTCAGTGAGTGACGTATATCATTTAAAGTTTTTCAATTATTTCCCAACGAAAACCTTGCAAAAGAAACCCCAATCAGATCAGATAAAAAAAACCAAAACACTTAAGTTACAGTAGACTCATCCGTAATTCTATTTGCCCTAAATCGAACACTTTCATAAATCAAACGAATTATCTGGCACCGTGAAAATTCCTTTTAACCAAATCTCCCTAATTCGAACACCTCTACCACCTTCGAACCGTTTTCTGTCGCTTGGTGGTTTATGTCCGTACTTTTAATTACTCCCAAAAAAAAATTTCTTTTTCTTTCTTAAATTCCATTACACTCCCTGTTTGTTTTCGTGGTTTGGTGGAGATGATGAAATCATTGCGGGTGTTTGACTGTTTTGTTGATGGCAAAGTAGTACGGCAAAAAACAAGCAACCATTACTGATTTTTTAAAGAAAGATCTTGTGATTTTAACCTTTTCACTACGCAAATTCTCTCTTTAGGATAATGATGTTGTAAACGAGCTTAATCTACTCTACGGTCAAAATTTTGCGAAATGAAATCAAGTTCCCTTAACTCAACTCACTCTCCATAATTTGAACTATTTTTAGTTGTCTTGAGAGTTCGAATTATAGTGCCTACCGCATACAATTTTTTGCGATCTGCTCCTCATTGAATCTGATTGGTTACGCTACTACCGCAAGTGCGCCAACCCCATAAATAAGGCGCTGTAAGTTGTGTTAATTTTGATTTCGCTAAAAAAAGAAACGCCGTAAATGATTGAATAAGCCCCCTCTCCCCTAAAACTAATTTTAACAAAGAAACCTAACAGCATTTATCAACATTCAGTAGTTGACCACCGTAACAGACTTTAGGCTTATTGGTCGGTGACAGTGCGCGTTTTCAAACTCGCAATACGTAATCACAATAGGTGAGAATGAAACGTTCTACTACTTGAATAAACAAACGCTTATTTTTTAAAATGGCCACACAGTAAGGAATCTTTAACGACAGAGCAACCTTACAGGAATTGAAATTCGTTGGGTCATAAATTCAACTTGGATAGCTTTTAGTCAAAACAACAATGGCATCTACTGAAAGAGATCAGGATTGGTTCGATTTGAGAATTAAAAACTTCGCTGTCCTGTCGGAGAGAATGAAAAACTTTGCTTCATAAGTTGCACAAGCCTATATCAAAGATCGTAGGTGATTTTAGTCCTTAACACAACTCAAATGAATGTGAAACAACCAAATGAACAGAAATCACCTACTGTGATAAAATTCAAATCTTCCCCACTTCCTTATATATTGGCACAGCACCTTATAGTCATGAAATCTAAATTAAGTTGCAGGGAATGTTTCAAAGAGTACTGCAGAGTTATATATGAAACTATAACTATTTCTTTTTAAAGCAAGCATAAATCGTTACAACAACTCTTCGAAGTGTTTAAGTCTATGTAAGTCAAAGACCATCACCTTTTATAGTCACGGGGGTGAAACGTCATTTATACAGTTGATTCTCGATCTAAAGGAAAAATAAATCAGTAAATAAAACATTACTGGAACTTTAATAGCCATGCGTTATCAATATAGGTCTGTAAGCACGCAGCAACAGTGGTGAAATATTTAATACTCCAATTTTTGATTTTTTTTTCCAGCCAGTAGTAATAATAACCTGCTCTGACAATATCAATGAATACCATTCAATACCTAACCCCACTGTCATTTTTGCCTTGTCCGCTTGCTTTTTAGTCAAGCAGGTCCTATTACTAGCGTCTGATCTGATGGCTATTAACTTAAATCGATCACGCCTTTTTTATAACAAGCGAAAAGGACTATTCAGGACATGTAAAATACTTACCAGTAGCTGGTGATAGACTGGATCCAGCAGCATCCAGCAAGCCTTGACCTGTAGGTTGCAAACCGTTCGATCTAGGGACGTTGTGCAACCTCTTAAGTGCAATATCCAATTTCTTTAACGAATAATGCTCCAAATAATAAAATACTATGATGTATGCAAATATGTGCAGCACAGACGACAACGCATATAGAATGGCGTGGGTAGTATCACAGTCGAGCATTTCTTGTCTGTTTTTTTTTCCCTAAAAAAATTATAGCGTACAAATTTATGAACCAAGATTTGCACTTCAAACACGAATGTACAAAGCTCAGAAAGCAGCTGTATTTCCTAAAGTCAACTTCATTTCCAAATACCCTGGTACCTCTGGGTACATATACCTCATACATAGTTCCCTGCACTAGAAAGTAATGATACCGATGATACCAATAGTCACGTGATTGTTTTGCAAACGCCATCGATCTTATCTGTCCAGTTAGTGGTAATTTGTTGATGGGCAATAAATTTTGAACAAAAAGAAATTCTTAAAACCTGTTAGGTAATTCCGAAAGCTGAAAGGGTTTTTGTACAACAGGTAAAAATATAAGTAAAGTAAATTTTCAGAGAGAGAATAATAGATGTTTACAACCTTTTTTTAAGCCAACTCAGTCAAGCAAATTAATTACACAAAAAAATCAATTTACTGAGTAGGCATAGTTGCCACCAAGAATAAAACATTGCAGCATTTCTTTCATATATGTCTAATATAAGATGGGAAATTTATAAATATATGAAATTACGTTTAATCATGTATTGCAACGACAGATCCAACAATCAAAAGTTGAGAGCTAAATACACACTTTTTTAAATGATGTAGTTTATAATAACAATGAAGAAGAATACTTCAAAGAAGAATAGTTCAAGAACATACTAGGCTCAGAATCGAAAATTTATTATAAGCTTAGCAAAAATTAAGGCATTCTGATTAAAAAAAGTGTGTACTTTTAAGATTAATGAATGCCAATGCCAGAAAAAAATAAACACAAGAAATTTTCTTTGATGCCGCTCTTTACAACAATTTCCATTTCAACTTATGAAACACTTTTCAAAGAAATAATAAGATTCCTCACAATGTGCAACAATTTTACTTCTGAGGAAAAATAAAATAATTCAAACTTGTGTAAAAAATTACAAACATAAGTAGCTCTCATTAAAAGAAATCGATGAAGCACACTCTTCAAAAGATAGAGTACCATATAAGATAAATTAACCCTATTTGAACTGGGGGGGGACCATTTGGTCCCCCTGTTAGTTTTTTGTACCTTTTTATTAAATGATGCTTTCATGCCGATTTTTTGTGACTTTTCCTAAAATTTATTAAGGAACGTTTCGACAAAAAAAAATTTGAATTTAAATCTACTCATCTTCGGTATCAATTAATTCTTTCCAAGCAATTTCCATCAAAAAATGAAAAAAATTGTATGACGTCATATTTTTGGTGATTTCATCAATAAATTGATAAAATTTTAAAGTTTAAAACTCAAATCCAATAAAGGAATTCAAAATGGAACCTTGACAGGGTTCCAATGATCTGATACCTACATATAGCTTTGTTTGCTTAAATATGGGGATTTCTTCGACGTCATCAAAAATGCTTATGTCATCAATTTTTTTTCTCAAAATCAATTTGTTTTATCATGGACCTTCGTACAAAGTTTCAAGTCAATTCCATTTCTCATTCTTGTGATACATAGGGGGACCAAATGGTCCCCCCTTGCATCTGGGAGCCCTTAAAAGCCAAGTTTAAATAGGGTTAAGAGAGCAACAAAATATAACAATCATGCACAGTAAATATCTTTTCATAAGAAATTAAACACAAACTATCAAAGTGACACGAAAGATCTAATTGAAGTGACTGAAAATATTTTGAAAACTGAATGCAAAATCCATATTTTGGAATTTTATGAGCAAAATGTGTTGACAAAAAATTTGATCGCTACTTATTTCAAACTCAGTCTTGATTCCTATCATACAAATCCTCGGTAAGTCAACCAGTCTCTCAAATACTCTTAAAAACAAACATAAAAGTCAATTATGTTTTTTTTTTCCTCTCTATCGATGTCTTGTGATTTCGCACAAAATCTTTGATTTGCGTCCATTTCCTTCTCTTCAGTATCGGGTGTTCCTTGATGAGCTTCAAACACTCATTTTTTCCAGGAAGTTTGTTACTGGTAGCATATTGATGGAAATTATCTAACACAATTTGACTTTCGTCTGGCGACCATTTCCTTTTCTTTCCTTTCACCTTTATCAATAAATAAAGTAAGTCATAAATTATTCTTCGCTCAAGTAATGCACCACATTTCCTATTACAGGAAACCACCTCATTTTTTATTTCTTTAAACCCGCGAAGAAAATAAACAATTAACAAATCTTTATGTGGCAATTTTCTCTTTCACTAATTACTACATTTCTCATTTTCTTATACCAGACTTTAATCAATCGTGTGATCCAAAAAGTTGTCACATATTCTGTTACAAAGAAGGCTTAGGCAAATACACTTACAGTTGATTCCGATTCATCAACCAACTCACAAGCCATTCCACAACCATCTGTTTCTGTTACATCATCATTACCAAGTTCATCTTCTAGATCATCATCACCATTTTCTGGTATAATGGGAGGTAAGTCTTAAAAACAATGTTGAGAAAGAAATTAATGTTTAATGTAAAGACATACTTTCAAAAAATCAGGAAAATAGATTGTAGAAAATAATGATCAGTGATCATGAACAAAAAGGTGTTATACAACACATTTCCACAATTGAAAAATTTACTAATGAGAAAAAGTTAATTTCCATTTTTTCCATTTTACTTCATGTGCTTTGCAGCTATGTGCAAAAATCATGTTGGCTTCAGGAAATTGTGCGGTCTTTTTAAAAAGTTATAAATTAAAATGCACAATCGAACAGGATATTTGAACTGCCTTGACCTGTTCCCCAATTTCTTGAACTAGCAGCAATTAACATCAAAAGGATCAGATGACGCAGACAAACCTTAAGGCGATTAATTTTTCGCGAGCATTTATTTTCGCGAATGGTAGAATATACGAGTAAAAAAATAAAAAAAGGTGATAAAAGTTTGATGTTTTTTATGCTTCTAAAGGCAAATGAAATAGATACAGCCAACAGGTAAACATGATAAACGATAATACATTAACCTTTCATATTAAACTTTAAAAGTCATGGTTATGTGGAGAAGACGTAAAAACATTGTTTTTTTAGAAAATTAAAAAATTTCACGGGCATTAATTTTCGCGAATTGACAATTTCCAAAAATTTCGCGAGCGCAAAATTTCGCGAATTCGGCCAAAAATCGCGAAATTCAATGCTCGCGAAAATTAATCCCCTTAAGGTAGAACACCAAAATTTTTAAAATTTTCAGAAAAGATAGGTAGAAAAGAATACACAAAATCAACAACAACAACAAAAACGGTTTCAAGACTCTTTTTGATCCACGGGCAGCCTGGACTGCGGGGAGGAAGCCCCGCCACACTCAGTCTGCAGGACAGGCAAAATAATAGTTAACATAAAAATACTCAAATCAAAAGGAAAATAATACCTTCTATTTCGATTTCGCCCAATGTTTTTCCTGCAAATTTAGATGCTTGTCCTTCATCAATAGCACATAAAAGGCGAGCAACCTTCGTAAGCTCGACTGTCGACTCCCTTAGTCGGTAGTACTCACGATGGACGTCAAGATTGTGGCCCATGTGGTCCGCAAGCCATCTTAAATTGCCTTCACTCAGCTCAGCAATCTGAGTGACGGTGGCGCAATACTTTCTCAGTTCTGTAGAACGTATGCGGTCCGGATATTTTAGTCCATCTACTGCAGCGAGAACTTTCACCATCGCATCATTTCCTCGAATAAAATTTTTCGATCCTCTTGTTGGTGCTGCGAACACAAAAACATTTTCTTTGGTAAGTCCAATCTTTTCTCGAGAATCAATCAACAAATTAACAGCTTTTTCTTCAGTGGCTGTTAGTAAAACTGGCACTTGGCGACCTCTTTTTCCTCGTACATGAACCAATGATAGGCTATAAAGGAAATAATTTTTTAGCCAAAGAAAAGGAAGCAAACTCAAAATATATACTTGAGTGAACAGAGTTACTTTCTAATCTAAAAATTTATCCTTGCATGCGTCAGATATGTGAATTTTCTGAAGCTTTTACTTCAAGTATCTGCTAATCATTAGCTGACATCCAATTAAAAAGAGAAAAAATACAAAAGAACGTATGTACATTACTGCACAAATGCCGGCTAAAATTATCACTGAACATTCAATTCTCTCACAAAATGTATTAGGCAAAGACAGAAAATTGAAAACTAAACAGGAAAATCCTTCTTTACCTGGCCATTAATCTCTTCTCTAAAGGTGTCAACGAATCTTTAATTTCCTCCATCTCACTCTCCCTGAATTTGTTTTTCTCCAAAAATCTTGACACCAAAAGACCAAATACCTCATTAATCCTTCTCCTGTTGAACATTGTAAGCCTTATTCCTGTCAACTCTGCAAGTTTTCGCCATGATTGCACAGTTGGTTCTTTTGTTACATCTTCTATAGACATCTCTATAGCCTTCTGCAAGTGATCTCTCACCTTCAGAAGGTCTTCTGTCACAGGTAGCAATTGGATTTTATTAAATTTATTTAGGTCTAATGACCTAGTAGCAACGGAACTCACTTTGACTGACCATTCCAATGTGTACAGCTGGGAAAACTGATGAGCCTTCTTTTCTAAGCTTTCGTTTCCAGTTTTAATGGCCATGCCTTTCACCAAGTCACAGCACTTTTCTAGTGCATAACCCATTTTAAGAGGCAGAGATGGCTTTGCAAATGAAGAAATTTTTACTCCTTCCGAATCTATCATTGTAAATCCACCCAACTCTTTAGTTGCTTCGATGATGCTGTCGAAATGTTCTGGGCTTATGTAATCGGTTAGAGAATCAAGGGCATGCTTTTTCTTCAACTGTAATACCAAACGAGCAAGAAGCCTCATTTTTTGCGAAATCAAATTCCCCTTCCTATGGCCTTGAGAAGAAAGAAGGAATGAGCCAAGAGTTGTTATAAGCAGATCACCTGATACCAAGTCTGTAACTTCGTCTTTATTCATACTGGTCAGGACCAATGCTTGTAATTCTGCTGAGGCACCTTCCGAGTACCTGTTGGTATAATATAACAAACTCGATCTTGTAACAGCATTTTTGCCAGAATCATCCCCCTTCTGCTCACAATGAGCAACGTGTCTCCACATTTCTGCGGCAGTTAGGAAGGCAAGGCAGTGAGGACAAGGTCTGAATGAAAAGGGATCAACGACAGCTTCTTTAGAAGGTCTTCTCCAAACCACCAATTCACCGCCAGTCCTGAGCACTTTCATGTTGTGATGGAAGTTTCCTAAGAACCGTAATTTGCTCAGTTCTTTTTGTCTTTTTTCGTTATCTTTTTTATTTTTTGTGTCTAATTTCAAAATTTCTTTTACTCTGTTGTCATCTTTATGACTGGTCAGCAGATGTCTTGCTATCTTATGTTCGCTTTTGCCGCAGATTATACAGTATTGTCGCTTATCATAAACTCGCCTTCCATCTTTGTCTTTATTTGTTCGTGGTACGGTTATCACTAGTAAATGACACAAAATATATATATATAGCTTTTGGTTAATTTTAAAACTAGTTAGCATGCTATGATTGTGCATTCGACTTTCAATTAAATGTTCAGCTATTTTACTTTGCCACTTGAATCAGATATTTGTACGTGCAGTTAAGATTTGACACTCCAGCAACTTAGTTCACTTACTTTTGCACATGTTATCATTATGCGATGAATATCTGCTCATGAAATGTGTTCCCACGACGAGCAAAAAATATCGAATTGGCTCAAAATCTGAAGTTTTTTCCCTCTATCCAATAGGTGTGAGTATGAAATGATACAAAAAACAGTTTTTCTGCTGAACCAAGCAATCAAGCAATGAGTTGGTTGGAGCTCTATGTAGCAATAGCTATTTTTTCTTTAAATCCAATGGTAAAGAAGTGCAATAAAGTTATGCAAAGTTATACATATGCATGTGAAATGGTCACTGAGCCCTTAAATTAACCACCCTTTAAACTTGTTCTTCAGAATTTTTAATCACTCATACCAAAATTTTCTTTCATTCTTAAAGTAGTTTATTATTTTTTTTTAAAATTCAGGCACTTACCTATGTCATTTGAACTTGGTTCCGAAGTTACATTAAAATCGGGAAAATTAAATATATTATCGCCATCATCATCAGCAACTTTTTTTTCATCTTCCTTTCTTTCTCTTAAGTCTTTTATTGGTACCCTATCCTAAACACAGATAAAAAAAAGTTTCTACCACATTGAATGACGACAGAATGATCAGTTAACATTATAGTAAGGAGAAAATTACTTCTTTGGCGATCACAGCTCCTCGTCAGAAAAAATATTAATTACTTCACAAACCTTTTCTTCAACATCCTCTTCACTATCACTTTCCAAACTCGATTTATAATCCGGATCCTGTTCATCATCATTATCTTCATCTGAGTCCATTGAAGTGTCACTGACATCCAAGAAATCTCCTGCAACACCTGAATCATTAATAATGACCTAAAATGAAATAAATAAACAAATTATACAGCCAAACGCAAATTAGAGTTATAGGAAGACAAGAATGCTTTTATCAATGGCAAGGAAATTTTCCTCCCACAGCAATACAGATAATGACCATGCAAAAATCAAGCCAAAATCCAAACCGTACCTTAGAAAAACTTTCTTCAAGGTCAACCACTGGACTCTAAAACAAAATTAAAAATTTCAATCACGTGTTTATCGAGGTAAGAATCATGAAAAATAAAAACAGTATTATGATGAAAGAGCACAAATGAAATACAAGCCACCATATACAAAAAAGTGAGTTGCATAATTTAAAAATTTGGACTGTCCAAAAAAAAAAATCTTTTCAATAAAATAAAAAAATGAATAAGTCAGTCCCTTTAAAACAGTATTACATAGCTAGTTCATTAGATTGTGCACGCCTATATGGAATATGTCCACAAACACACTGACAGACAAAAAAGATTATAAGATAAACTGAACCTACATCTAAAGAGACATTTTGGATTCCAGCAAGTTCTTCATGATCAGCTGTTAATCCATCATTCTTATAAGAAAAGTTTTAGCACATTTAAAATCGGAAGACATTGCTGAATGCTTCATTGTCCGTCATTCTAATTCAGAAATTATCACATACTTAAATAAAATAAAATAATCATAATTATTGTGGACCGACATGCAATGAACAAGTTATGCAATGAATCGTTTATCATCGCATACTGTACTGATTTTTAAACATACCGAGAGATCACTGAAAATCAGTTCTTCTGGCTTTTCTTCATCTGGCATCTAAAAAGAACATTTAGTACATTTTAAGGAACAGTCCCTGCCATGGTATTTTCAACTCTTATGCTGTTCTAATTAAAAAAATTGTCCATAATGTTATCGCTGAATGCTATTTATCAGAATATAAAGAAAGGCAGCTTTAGGATTCCTTTAGAATTATAACATTATACATAAGTCTCACCTGAGGCAACAACAAGTTTTCTTCGATGGCTTTCTTCAATATTTCACTTGGCTAAAATACAAAATTACATTAAAGGCGAACTACTCTCAAGCATATGACCTTGGTGTAAAAGTACCTTATTAGAGATCTAGAATAATTAAGGATGCTTAAAAAGTTCAAATCCATTGTTATTTTGCACTCATTAAATAAAAAATTTATATTTCAGTCAAGTCATGGTTGCCAATGATTTATTTGATACCGCTGTATGTCTTTCAAAACAGTTACAAAAATTACAAAAAATGATTGTAATTGATATACTAACATGGTACCTGTTGCCCATAATTTTAAAGCAGGGAAATCAAATTAATTGTGGGTGTCCTTTAATCGAACAACATTTGTGTCATTCTACACTCTTTTTTTATAAGCAACGAAGGTTAGGGTCCAGTACTCAAAGTTGCTTATGATTTCAAGATTTTCATTACTAAAAGTTGCTTAGTAGTTGCTTAGTCTCTGACAAATTTTACAGCAAATGGAAAATTTTAAGAAACATGGTTTATATAATCAGTAAACAAAAGAAACTTATTTTTAAAGCCACTTTAATT
>JAYJMG010005682.1:0-10958 GCA_036873935.1 Stomotoca atra
TGGGTAAATTTGGTACTGGCAGCTTTTCCTTAATATCTGTTCAACGAAACATTGTTTAGCCACCAAACTTGGCAGATAGTATCAGTTCTATAAGTCCTTTGATAATTAAGCAAAATTCTTTGACCACGCCCATTTATGACGTCACGATTTGGGTAAATTTGGTACTGGCAGTTTTTCCTTAATATCTGTTTAACGAAACGTTGTTTAGTCACCAAACTTGGCAGATGGAATCAGTTCTATAAGTCCTTCGATAATTAAGCAAAGTCTATCAATGTCGTAATAAATAGGCCCAAATGGGCATACAAATTGAAAATGATCCGTTTTTCTTGAAAATTGCACCGGGAACAATTCGAGGATGCTGATTTCAAATCTGGGAGTTGTCTGAGGAAAGGTGGTCAAAAACTGGGAGTGCGGACACAAATTTCGGTTTATTTTATTATAAACTGGCTAAAAAGAAGTTCTGAGATCGAGGATGCTTCTCCCCAGATCAAAATATAAGTAGTATAGCCTGGGAGGAAAGGAAGATGATGTCTAACCTGTCTAAATTTTATGTCATATATTTTGCCAGAAACGCACAACAACAAATATCACTAATTACCCTCAACTAGTTTGCTAAGTTCATTAATTGTCCAATAATAGCGTTTGTTAAGTTCGTTTCCAGCAGAAATCCTTGCGCCCGATCGGGCGAATGTTTTAGCTTACCAATAGACTTAAGACTGTAACATAGGTATCAGGCTCTCTTGTACCGTGAACCACGGTTACGTAAGGCGTTGGATCCAGGATATCTGAAAATTGAGCATTAATTGTGCCAGAACACAAGATTGAGCGTCCCTGCATCGAAAAATTCTCGCTGTTTTTTGGCTGCTTCCATTCATTTGGCTGCTTCCATCCATTTCATTCCGCATGAAACCAAAATCTTCTACTCTGTCTAACTTATGGATCAATCATGAGAAAACGTCCCAAGCAAACAAGGCTAAAATTCCCCAGATTCTCAAAAATTTTGGCCAAGACTGTAGCCTCTCTGTGTATGCATCGGATGAGAGAAGAATGTAAGTGCTGGGACAGGTAGAACGATGGAGTTTAGATTAACTAAGATAAAGGAAACCTTACATTATTTGATATGTGAAAGGGAATGGTCAGAATTTAATATACTGCAATCTCTACGATCATGGACAAAATACTTGTAGACTATTGCCAAAAATCGAAAAATTTGGTTCCACAAGTATTTTGGAATCGCAATGCTATTAGAAGAAAACTACGCCTAAACTTTTTTAGTTTACTTTTTTAGTTCACCAATGGACTTAGGACTTTGGAGCTTCGGAACTTAGGTACCAGGCTCTCTAGTATCTTGAACCACGGTTACTTAAGGAGTTGGACCCATGATATCGACAAATCGACCTTTATTGAGCCTAAACACGATATTGATCACCTTTACAATAAAAATTTTTCATACTTTTCAGTTGGTTTCGTTCATTTCAGGCTAAATATTGACTCCAATCCATATGAAATGAAAATTCCCCTCCATTTCTGATTTACAGGCCTTTTATGACAATCCACCCATCCGGAAAAAGCCTTTTTTTCAAGTCAGATCGTGTCAACAAGTTGTCCAATGCAAAAGGTGAACCGATTTTTCTTAAAAAAAGAAGAAAAAAGAAGTCACAGAAATTCATCATGATTGCATTTATATCACAAAAGTTACAGGAAGAAATGCAAGAGAAAATAAAAAATGAATAGAGTTAAAACGGCATTTTACTTTGCTGGTGGTAAACTCCTTTGATATCACTTTAGCATAACAAATATATTTGACACATTGTAGTTTCAATTTCCTAAGCGGAAAGAAAGTTTCTTTTGTTCACTTTAAAATTATGTTGCAATAGAGAAGTAACCACTTAAAAGTCCACCAGTAATATAAGGCAGTATCCAAATCTTCAAGAAAAAAGAAGAGTACTATAAATATCTTAGAAGTTCCCTAAATGAGCATTTTTCAAGATGTACCTGGGAAAACTCATTACAAATGCGATGAACCACAACAATGTTTGACTTAGAATAGCGTCTTTATCTACACTGAAGATGACAACAATTTAAAGCTGCTAAAATTTTTACATTTTGGGGGAAAAAGTCGAAGTATATGATAACTAATTATTTTCACCATTTTTTCTCATTATCATTTTCTCCTAATTTTTTTCACATGACAAACATTTTCCCTGGTTTCTCGCTCGAAACTTTTTTCCCATTCGTGGCCTATACGTCCTATGTAATGTCCGAAATAGTTCGCACTAGAATTTCAGAGCATCAGTTTATTTTGAGTTTCCTAATAATTCTTGTAGATGTTTCAAAATTTATTCAGGGAAAAGTAACTATGTATAATAAGTAGCTAAATCACCTCGCTTCTTTCCTTTATTTTTTCACCGAAGAAATTTTTATACAATCTTTAACACTCAGAAAAATAACGACTTATAATGTCTTGTGCAACTAACTTTTTTGCAGGACCAAATCTTAAGTATCAAATTTGACCTCCAGCGCTCAAGATACTCTGATAAAGGGGGCTTCTCTATGTGCGTTGGAATCAACCATATCAACAGGCAATTCATCTGCATGTTCATAGTTCATAGTTTTCTAGCCTTTGTTCAAAACCCAACCCGCGCGCACTCAGTAGGGTATTTGTACTTTCGTCCAAATCTGTGTTTGACCTCGTTGCAAAGAACAGTCTGGGACTGATAAATATTTTTTCCAAAATGACCGTTTGAGGCGAAGAAAGGATGTATGTGGCTTATTAAGCACGACAAATGTCAAACAAATATCATTTTGAAGCGACAAAAAGACATGAATGCACTTTCATTTACAAATACAATCATTGCCGTACAGTCTGGACACTACTGCTGTGAAAATTTTTACAATGTTCTTACGAAATTTAGGCAATAAAAGTACACACAGGAAATCTTCCAAAACTTACCTTGTTTACTTAAGTTTTTTTTGTCAAGCTGCTTCTTCGGAATACATCCGCCATATCTATTGGTTACATACATGCTGTTTACATTTACTGCGCATGTACCATGTTTCAAAAATCTGGAAATGCTATTGTGACGTCAGAAACACAGCGTAAGCAGGTTGATTTTGAACAAAGGTTAGCAATTTTCCAGCTTTAATCATGCCTCAATCCAAATAGACATGCAAGCATGCATTGTGCTTCATTTTGCAGAAATATTTACAGGAGATTGCTGTTTTTCAGCCATATTTTACGTGACTACAATAGCATTCACACACCCTTCCGAGATATTAGATTTCGATCTATACCATCAAATGCAGCCGTACTTAGTCGTACATTTAAGGATTATCCCTTAGAAAGTATCACCATTGTGAGTTTGCTTATTTGCTGTCTTTTTGTTACAATGTTTTATGCAAAAATAAAATTGTGCATCATGCCGGAGAAGTCAAGTTTTATATGTTCTCCAGCAGTAACAATTGTGGTGTTCTTAATCCAAGCTGGCTTAGGTAGGAATATATTTTTCTTCGCATTTCTCGTTATGCTTCAAATACCAAAATTAGTATCCAAGACATAACTTTTTTTGGAGTACATACAAAATCGTATTACTTTTACATAAGTAAATGGTGGAACAGTATTAGTGCCTGTATCCGTAAAAGCAAAATTGGGACAAAGTCTTACATTGACTTGGACTGTTACAATGGATACAAATACAGAGGATGGATTTAGTGTTGGTATTAAATTTAATGGAGTGGTAATTGGGGATGGCTCCAATAATGGACTTAATATAGCGCAAAACACTAACTACACGAGTCGTCTTATCAATCCTACTGTAAAAAACAATAAAATTGTTCAGTTGACCTTACAAACAATCACTGCTGATGACAATGGTTTGAAAATTGATTGTTCTTTTACTTTCAAAAAGGGGATTGATTTTGGAATAACAGTGAAAGCAAGTACTACTGTAAATGTCCAAGGTAAATTTTCTTTCTTTCTTATTTTTCTTCCCTTTTTTCCACTACTATTTACATTACTGTAACAATCATAATCAATGAATGACTTGCTATGAGTGCAATTAAGGATGCACAAAAGTGTCACATAATCAATTTTTGCTACTCTTGTTTTGCTTAGTTCTGCTCTACTTCCCCACTTAATCGCCATCTTGTTTTCGTTCCTGCCTTTATCCACTCGCAGAAACTCACTTTTTTCAAATTTGGAATTTAATAATAAATAAATGAGATGTATACAGGACTATAGATCTCAGCTTCTACATGAATTTTAAATTTGGTAAACATTTTTACTATTTGTGTGAACGTGTTTTCGTGATGAGGAGGAGATGGGTGAAAATGGAACATGGAAAATGGAACATGCGTGAAAAAGCGATGATATAGCATCTAAATAATAAAAAAATTATGAATGAAGGAAGTCATGAAGGAAGTCATAACATTCCAATCCTACTGTTTTGTTTACTTTTTAAGCTACCATATCGCGGTTTTTTTTATATGAATCAAATTTAGTTTTACATGTTTCCACCAAATTTGGTCGGATTTTCTTGGCTAGTTAGAAAAATATGGTTGTTTTGTGAGACATTTTTAGCAAAAATGTGTTTTTGCGGATAATATAATTGGTACCATTACTAAACTAAACCAGACCAATGAAACTATGCAAACTTGGATAAGGGAATAATAAGTTGCCTATGATCTGAAATGATGTCACATGACGTCATATGACGTCAAAAATTCGTCAAATGACGTCATCAATTTGACGTAAAACGCCAAAAATTAGATGGTGATGTCTTGATACAAGTGCTGATTTCAGCATTATTTTTAGCTATTTGGCAAACTAGTTGCTATGAATTCAAAAGTGACACTAATTAGCCTTCCAATAAATGGGTAATTACTAGACTGTTAAATCTGTATTTTATGCAGCCGAACAAATTTTGACCATTTTTTGCGGGTTTTTTTGCGGGTTTTTTTGAAAAAAATGCTGACGTCAGCAAAAATAATGACGTTTTTCAACTCAATGATTCTATTTTTGGAAACTACACTAGTGTGGCTACATTCTCGCCAAATTTCAAGATTATTTCATGTTTTGTTCAAATTTTAAGGTGGGGGGGGGGGGTAATTTTTACCCCCCTGTAAAATAATTCTAAAATCCTTGAAGTCTTCAGTTTCTTCTAGAGGACTGTATACTTAAAAACAACTCGTTTCAAAAACATAACTAAGATTTCTCTTCTTCTCAAAACACGTGTTTGCTCAACGAGCTCAAAAATTATCTATACCTATCTGCGCCTACTGCGCATGCTCATATATTTTAACACTCCCCCCGTTGGGGTGACCCAACCAATGTCAGGTTTCCCCGACCAGAGGATTGCTAACTACAAAATTTTCTTTTTAAATCGCTGATAATAGCGGCATCCCTACACAGCCTGATGTATCTACGAACGATGATTTAAGTAATATTGAAACTGCTGATGTAAATAGTAAACGGAAACGTACGTTTCCGTTTACTATTTACATCAGCAGTTTCAATATTACTTAAATCATCGTTCGTAGATACATCAGGCTGTGTAGGGATGCCGCTATTATCAGCGATTTAAAAAGAAAATTTTGTAGTTAGCAATCCTCTGGTCGGGGAAACCTGACATTGGTTGGGTCACCCCAACGGGGGGAGTGTTAAAATATATGAGCATGCGCAGTAGGCGCAGATAGGTATAGATAATTTTTGAGCTCGTTGAGCAAACACGTGTTTTGAGAAGAAGAGAAATCTTAGTTATGTTTTTGAAACGAGTTGTTTTTAAGTATACAGTCCTCTAGAAGAAACTGAAGACTTCAAGGATTTTAGAATTATTTTACAGGGGGGTAAAAATTACCCCCCCCCCCCACCTTAAAATTTGAACAAAACATGAAATAATCTTGAAATTTGGCGAGAATGTAGCCACACTAGTGTAGTTTCCAAAAATAGAATCATTGAGTTGAAAAACGTCATTATTTTTGCTGACGTCAGCATTTTTTTCAAAAAAACCCGCAAAAAAACCCGCAAAAAATGGTCAAAATTTGTTCGGCTGCATAAAATACAGATTTAACAGTCTAGTAATTACCCATTTATTGGAAGGCTAATTAGTGTCACTTTTGAATTCATAGCAACTAGTTTGCCAAATAGCTAAAAATAATGCTGAAATCAGCACTTGTATCAAGACATCACCATCTAATTTTTGGCGTTTTACGTCAAATTGATGACGTCATTTGACGAATTTTTGACGTCATATGACGTCATGTGACATCATTTCAGATCATAGGCAACTTATTATTCCCTTATCCAAGTTTGCATAGTTTCATTGGTCTGGTTTAGTTTAGTAATGGTACCAATTATATTATCCGCAAAAACACATTTTTGCTAAAAATGTCTCACAAAACAACCATATTTTTCTAACTAGCCAAGAAAATCCGACCAAATTTGGTGGAAACATGTAAAACTAAATTTGATTCATATAAAAAAAACCGCGATATGGTAGCTTAAAAAGTAAACAAAACAGTAGGATTGGAATGTTATGACTTCCTTCATGACTTCCTTCATTCATAATTTTTTTATTATTTAGATGCTATATCATCGCTTTTTCACGCATGTTCCATTTTCCATGTTCCATTTTCACCCATCTCCTCCTCATCACGAAAACACGTTCACACAAATAGTAAAAATGTTTACCAAATTTAAAATTCATGTAGAAGCTGAGATCTATAGTCCTGTATACATCTCATTTATTTATTATTAAATTCCAAATTTGAAAAAAGTGAGTTTCTGCGAGTGGATAAAGGCAGGAACGAAAACAAGATGGCGATTAAGTGGGGAAGTAGAGCAGAACTAAGCAAAACAAGAGTAGCAAAAATTGATTATGTGACACTTTTGTGCATCCTTAATTGCACTCATAGCAAGTCATTCATTGATTATGATTGTTACAGTAATGTAAATAGTAGTGGAAAAAAGGGAAGAAAAATAAGAAAGAAAGAAAATTTACCTTGGACATTTACAGTAGTACTTGCTTTCACTGTTATTCCAAAATCAATCCCCTTTTTGAAAGTAAAAGAACAATCAATTTTCAAACCATTGTCATCAGCAGTGATTGTTTGTAAGGTCAACTGAACAATTTTATTGTTTTTTACAGTAGGATTGATAAGACGACTCGTGTAGTTAGTGTTTTGCGCTATATTAAGTCCATTATTGGAGCCATCCCCAATTACCACTCCATTAAATTTAATACCAACACTAAATCCATCCTCTGTATTTGTATCCATTGTAACAGTCCAAGTCAATGTAAGACTTTGTCCCAATTTTGCTTTTACGGATACAGGCACTAATACTGTTCCACCATTTACTTATGTAAAAGTAATACGATTTTGTATGTACTCCAAAAAAAGTTATGTCTTGGATACTAATTTTGGTATTTGAAGCATAACGAGAAATGCGAAGAAAAATATATTCCTACCTAAGCCAGCTTGGATTAAGAACACCACAATTGTTACTGCTGGAGAACATATAAAACTTGACTTCTCCGGCATGATGCACAATTTTATTTTTGCATAAAACATTGTAACAAAAAGACAGCAAATAAGCAAACTCACAATGGTGATACTTTCTAAGGGATAATCCTTAAATGTACGACTAAGTACGGCTGCATTTGATGGTATAGATCGAAATCTAATATCTCGGAAGGGTGTGTGAATGCTATTGTAGTCACGTAAAATATGGCTGAAAAACAGCAATCTCCTGTAAATATTTCTGCAAAATGAAGCACAATGCATGCTTGCATGTCTATTTGGATTGAGGCATGATTAAAGCTGGAAAATTGCTAACCTTTGTTCAAAATCAACCTGCTTACGCTGTGTTTCTGACGTCACAATAGCATTTCCAGATTTTTGAAACATGGTACATGCGCAGTAAATGTAAACAGCATGTATGTAACCAATAGATATGGCGGATGTATTCCGAAGAAGCAGCTTGACAAAAAAAACTTAAGTAAACAAGGTAAGTTTTGGAAGATTTCCTGTGTGTACTTTTATTGCCTAAATTTCGTAAGAACATTGTAAAAATTTTCACAGCAGTAGTGTCCAGACTGTACGGCAATGATTGTATTTGTAAATGAAAGTGCATTCATGTCTTTTTGTCGCTTCAAAATGATATTTGTTTGACATTTGTCGTGCTTAATAAGCCACATACATCCTTTCTTCGCCTCAAACGGTCATTTTGGAAAAAATATTTATCAGTCCCAGACTGTTCTTTGCAACGAGGTCAAACACAGATTTGGACGAAAGTACAAATACCCTACTGAGTGCGCGCGGGTTGGGTTTTGAACAAAGGCTAGAAAACTATGAACTATGAACATGCAGATGAATTGCCTGTTGATATGGTTGATTCCAACGCACATAGAGAAGCCCCCTTTATCAGAGTATCTTGAGCGCTGGAGGTCAAATTTGATACTTAAGATTTGGTCCTGCAAAAAAGTTAGTTGCACAAGACATTATAAGTCGTTATTTTTCTGAGTGTTAAAGATTGTATAAAAATTTCTTCGGTGAAAAAATAAAGGAAAGAAGCGAGGTGATTTAGCTACTTATTATACATAGTTACTTTTCCCTGAATAAATTTTGAAACATCTACAAGAATTATTAGGAAACTCAAAATAAACTGATGCTCTGAAATTCTAGTGCGAACTATTTCGGACATTACATAGGACGTATAGGCCACGAATGGGAAAAAAGTTTCGAGCGAGAAACCAGGGAAAATGTTTGTCATGTGAAAAAAATTAGGAGAAAATGATAATGAGAAAAAATGGTGAAAATAATTAGTTATCATATACTTCGACTTTTTCCCCCAAAATGTAAAAATTTTAGCAGCTTTAAATTGTTGTCATCTTCAGTGTAGATAAAGACGCTATTCTAAGTCAAACATTGTTGTGGTTCATCGCATTTGTAATGAGTTTTCCCAGGTACATCTTGAAAAATGCTCATTTAGGGAACTTCTAAGATATTTATAGTACTCTTCTTTTTTCTTGAAGATTTGGATACTGCCTTATATTACTGGTGGACTTTTAAGTGGTTACTTCTCTATTGCAACATAATTTTAAAGTGAACAAAAGAAACTTTCTTTCCGCTTAGGAAATTGAAACTACAATGTGTCAAATATATTTGTTATGCTAAAGTGATATCAAAGGAGTTTACCACCAGCAAAGTAAAATGCCGTTTTAACTCTATTCATTTTTTATTTTCTCTTGCATTTCTTCCTGTAACTTTTGTGATATAAATGCAATCATGATGAATTTCTGTGACTTCTTTTTTCTTCTTTTTTTAAGAAAAATCGGTTCACCTTTTGCATTGGACAACTTGTTGACACGATCTGACTTGAAAAAAAGGCTTTTTCCGGATGGGTGGATTGTCATAAAAGGCCTGTAAATCAGAAATGGAGGGGAATTTTCATTTCATATGGATTGGAGTCAATATTTAGCCTGAAATGAACGAAACCAACTGAAAAGTATGAAAAATTTTTATTGTAAAGGTGATCAATATCGTGTTTAGGCTCAATAAAGGTCGATTTGTCGATATCATGGGTCCAACTCCTTAAGTAACCGTGGTTCAAGATACTAGAGAGCCTGGTACCTAAGTTCCGAAGCTCCAAAGTCCTAAGTCCATTGGTGAACTAAAAAAGTAAACTAAAAAAGTTTAGGCGTAGTTTTCTTCTAATAGCATTGCGATTCCAAAATACTTGTGGAACCAAATTTTTCGATTTTTGGCAATAGTCTACAAGTATTTTGTCCATGATCGTAGAGATTGCAGTATATTAAATTCTGACCATTCCCTTTCACATATCAAATAATGTAAGGTTTCCTTTATCTTAGTTAATCTAAACTCCATCGTTCTACCTGTCCCAGCACTTACATTCTTCTCTCATCCGATGCATACACAGAGAGGCTACAGTCTTGGCCAAAATTTTTGAGAATCTGGGGAATTTTAGCCTTGTTTGCTTGGGACGTTTTCTCATGATTGATCCATAAGTTAGACAGAGTAGAAGATTTTGGTTTCATGCGGAATGAAATGGATGGAAGCAGCCAAATGAATGGAAGCAGCCAAAAAACAGCGAGAATTTTTCGATGCAGGGACGCTCAATCTTGTGTTCTGGCACAATTAATGCTCAATTTTCAGATATCCTGGATCCAACGCCTTACGTAACCGTGGTTCACGGTACAAGAGAGCCTGATACCTATGTTACAGTCTTAAGTCTATTGGTAAGCTAAAACATTCGCCCGATCGGGCGCAAGGATTTCTGCTGGAAACGAACTTAACAAACGCTATTATTGGACAATTAATGAACTTAGCAAACTAGTTGAGGGTAATTAGTGATATTTGTTGTTGTGCGTTTCTGGCAAAATATATGACATAAAATTTAGACAGGTTAGACATCATCTTCCTTTCCTCCCAGGCTATACTACTTATATTTTGATCTGGGGAGAAGCATCCTCGATCTCAGAACTTCTTTTTAGCCAGTTTATAATAAAATAAACCGAAATTTGTGTCCGCACTCCCAGTTTTTGACCACCTTTCCTCAGACAACTCCCAGATTTGAAATCAGCATCCTCGAATTGTTCCCGGTGCAATTTTCAAGAAAAACGGATCATTTTCAATTTGTATGCCCATTTGGGCCTATTTATTACGACATTGATAGACTTTGCTTAATTATCGAAGGACTTATAGAACTGATTCCATCTGCCAAGTTTGGTGACTAAACAACGTTTCGTTAAACAGATATTAAGGAAAAACTGCCAGTACCAAATTTACCCAAATCGTGACGTCATAAATGGGCGTGGTCAAAGAATTTTGCTTAATTATCAAAGGACTTATAGAACTGATACTATCTGCCAAGTTTGGTGGCTAAACAATGTTTCGTTGAACAGATATTAAGGAAAAGCTGCCAGTACCAAATTTACCCA
>JAYJMG010005793.1:0-10956 GCA_036873935.1 Stomotoca atra
ATTATTCATCAGCTGAATGAAAAAAACACTCGTAACTCATATTTGTTGCGGTTAAGAAGAATAAAAGATTATGGTTAAAACTTTTGGTGGTCATATTCCATTGAGATGCAAAATTCACAATGCGCAACTAGACAACCCTGTAATAAATCCCTAGTAATCTGGTTCGAACTCACAACTGTTGGAGGTTAGACAGAATAGACTGGGATATCCACCTTATCCACCTGAAAATTTTAAGCCAATGAAAAGAGCAGTTCTGAAATTATGGTTGGTTACTTAACAAAGAAATTGAGATTTGCTTTGTTTATAGCTATGGATATGAGAAAGATGGTTGCTGTTGAAGAAAAATAGTATGTTTATCTTATTTTATACTGTTTTCTTTTCTTTTGATCCGTATTTCACATTATTATTTTTTATTGATACTAAATTCATGCAAGATCTTCAGTTAAGTGTGGGTGGAATTTTCTAAAGTTAGTGATCAGCTAGTGCATTACATTGTTCAATAAAAACAATTGTTGTTTTTCCCTATTCAAGCATAGGTTGGTGCTTTTTAAATTCTTGTCTTAATTTGTCGAAAATTACCAATTAACATATGTTTATTTTAGCATTACAAGATCTTATTTCAAAGATGACAGAAGTAGGTGTTATTGTCTCATTTTTCTTTTCAGTTCTTTTCGTCCAAAGTTACATAAGTTAAGAGAATGTCTGGTTTTACTTTTGATTTACTTAAAAAATATTCAGTTGCCATGCCCTAATCTAGGCTAAAAGAGAGTCAGGTCTTCTGATGCTACTGCCCTTTCATATTTCCTCAAAATGTGCCCTTTCAGAAAGAAAAAAATTGGATATTTGGTGCGTGCTGTATTGTTTTGGGAAAAATAACTTTAGCAAATGCTAAGACCACACCCATTGGTGACATCAAAAATAACCCATATAGAGAAAATTTCCACTGTTTGCAAATTGGGAGTGAGGCCATCCTTAAATAATTCTTTGTTTGCCGTAACCCGAAAGAAATTTTCCCCTGTAAATCACGAAAATGTAGGAAAATATTTTTTCAGACAAAAATTACCGACCTCCGACTCTTTATTGAAAAAAATCCTGACTCAAAACTATATTAAAATAGGAACCTCATCAACTTTGTGTCTCTTTACGAAACGATGTCATCATCCGTTTCGTAAAAGAGGCAAATCAGACCTTATTCAGTCATTTGATATGGTAAATTAACATCCTCATTCCCAGGGATTCTTTACACTCTTTCGAACTTGCGGCATGTCACTGCCAAGTTAGCGTGCTTGAAGGGAAGTGAAGAAGCCCTGGGAACAGCAATGGCAAATTATTAGCCTGTCTAATGCAACACTGGAACACAAGCTATTAAAGATGGTGACCAAGGAAACCAAAACAACATGCGGCGTGTCATTACTTGAACTGTTGAAGGACCTCGCAATTCTATTGAAATACGTGGTTCTTCCGGTTGAGTTTGCAAGGGTATTTTCTTGTCATTTGACAGTATGTAACGTCCAGACAATATTTTTTTCAAGGTAACCACGTTTTTCAGCAAAAAGTTCTGTTTAAAAGGCTTGAATGAATTTTTGAATGAATTCGTGACTCCGGTAAGACAAGCAAACAATTACTTAAGGATGGCCTGACCATTTTGAGCCTGGGTGTCACTTTTCAAAATTTGACTTTAAAATGTGGTTTGGGTCAAGGGTTAAAAATGTTTTTTATTCTTAATATTTGAACAATTTTCTCAATTGAATCTCTAATATATCCATCTGAAGAAGAGGAGTGGTGAAAGGAAAGATGAAATATTAAGGGAAAGCCTTCTTCCCACCTGGCTAGTTTTTCTTTTATTTCTTCGTAAAAAGCTACTTTGATTTGTATGTTTACATGAAAAATTGACATTTTTAAGGAGGATTAAGAATGATTTTAAGAATCTTTGAGTTACAGATCTGGAGTCAGCATTGTTGCCTTATTAAAGGCGCACACCCTGGAATAGTTGGCGTGAACCTTTGGTATTTAAGCATGTTTACGATGTTCGATTACAAATATTGTTACATCTGTATCATTTATAAGATGGATTTCCCACTAATAAAATTCCATTTTTTCTTATTTTGTGTACCTTGACTGTAGTAATGAATTTGAATTTAGGTATCGACTCCCTCATCCCAACCAAAAAAGCTTCCAAAAATTCCAAAAATAAACTTGGTAGAAAGCTTGCTGAGGTAAGTTGCTTTTTATTCCAAGTTCAAACATGACCAAGCAAGATGACTGTGTAAAGGTTTGAGTATTTCACATTAATACAAACTATTCTCATATAATTTTTGAATACTTCTTTCAGGTATTTCGCACAGATTTTATCACTGCTATGAAAATTCCGGAAACGCAACAGCTTCATGCTGGTGAATATGTTACGTTAACAGATACTTGGCGACAAGAATGGGAGAAAGGAGTACAAGTTAGTATCAAATATTATCTGAAAAAAAAGAACTCATCCATATTTTTCCTTTTGTTGGGACTATAACTTGGTCATTTTGACTTTGAGAGAAGATAGACATGACGAGTTGTCTAGCTATAAAAAAGGATTTTTATTTTGAGAAAAGCGCTTGGTAGTAACCAAGTCAAAATCTGTGATGTGTAAAAAAAGTGATGAAATTCCTGGATGCCATCCAAACTTACTGTGATGTGCGAAATTTCATGTACTATTTGTGAATTATTTTTTCCTTGGGGGAAGGTCTCTTATAACGCTTGTGTTAGCTTTGGTGCCACAAAAAAATTGAGATCTTGCATCTTGCAGAAAAATTTGCAGCAGAAGCATAACTTCATTGCTACAGCACTCATTGCGACAAGGCATATTACAATTTTATCTGATATAATAAACATCCTTGACTATTGATATCGTAATGGCATGATAGATTTATGTGCATGTCCTTTGGATCTTCTAGGCTGAAGGAGGATAATAATTTTGTTTGTGGTTGGTTTAGGTTCCTGTAAATCCTGAAGCGGTACATAAACCGGTTTCAAAGTAAGTTGTTTGTTTCCGTTAACTTACCTTTGTTTAGACTGTGTAGCAGTTAATCAGCATAGTGTTCGAACTGCGAATATATTGACTGTTCGCACGTAAGTACTCAGAGTAGTTGTTGTCGCCATGACAATATTGTAGTACCCAGCAGTTACGATTAGAACTAAGCATAAAGTCATTTTGTTAATTCATTAAACAATTCATACCTCATTTCTTTCCTCCTTGAACTATACCTGATAAGGCCAAGGAAAGTTGATTTTCTGGTTAGCGTGTTACTTCCAAAAAGTAAATGCGCTATGCGTTTTTTTCACGATAAAAACACAAATGCGGAGTGTTTTTCCTACCTTAAAAATACCTGGATGCGCCAGTTTTTTCAAAAATTTTCAAACATACTATGTGGATCTGACTAATTTTTGCAAGTCCCGGCTATTTTTGTGCTACCATCTTTAAATGCGACTTGCGTGGCAGCCTTTATTCCAGAACTACAGAATTCAGACAGTAGATAGCATGTTGCGCTGCGCAAATGGGAAGATGTTTGTTGTTGTTGTTGTTTCTTTTTCTTCTGAGATTAAAAAATTATCAAGAAAAAGAGAAAATACGCTAAAATTGCAATGAAAAGTGTTTATACGCTAAGAAAAAGGTAGGTGCGCACGGACACGCTAACCAGAAAATCAACTTTCCTCGGCCTAAGTATCTTCTTTTTTTATTTTTGCTTGACTCTATTTGAACAATCCGTCACTTCTTTGATTACTTTCAGGAAATTAGACAGCCAACTTCCTTACTCACAAGACTTCAACTTGTAAGTTAATCCTTGTTTGCTCCCCTATCATTTGTAACTCACTTATTTCTTAGTGAAAGAATCATGACAGGAGAAATTTTTCAAATTGGTTTCATAATTTTATAGGCCAGACGAAATGATAAAATTTTACCAAGTAGATTACAATGCGTCCATGGATCGGAGCAGCACATCATGCAATTATGATCTGGATGATGTTGATGTCCAATGGCTTCAAAAAGTTACCAGCTTAAGAACTCTCAAGAAAGGTAAGTACTAAAACCCTTTTTGTTTGTTTGTTTTACGAAGCTACCAAACTTTTTGGTTAATTATGAATTATGTTTTTAGCTACAAGTATTGATGAATTAACGATGGAACGAGCTATTACGTACTTCGAAAGACAGGTTTGTTGTGTAGCTTTGAATGTCCCAGCTGATTGTTGTTGTTGTTCTTATTGCTATATTCTTTAGTTCCTCCTTATTTACTTTATAACTTTTTTTTCAATCAGTGTTTTGAGAAGATGGCACATGCAGTTGCTACGAAAGAAGGTCTCAGTATTGAATATGACGAATCAACCACCTGCAATGTTTGTTTGTCAGTAAGTGTAACAATTTATCTCTTTTTCAATCAATCTAAGAACACATTATGTGCTGAAATTTTGCTTAGCTTACAAAGAAATATTTTCCTTTAATGGCCCTTGCCTTTGTTCTTGTTATTGTTCATTTACAACCTTGAATGAAAATGATTTTTCCCAGTGTATTGTCAGGGACCGTACTCCAGGTTTTAGCTTTGCATATCACGAATTTGTTGCTGTTAATGCGTTTTATAGACTAAACATGACACTAGCTTTTTCTTTCTGGAGGATGTTTTTCATTCATCAATCACATCTGTTAAGATGTCTTTAATTGCAGTCAGTGATGTATTGTTATGTTGTTTTAGCCTGATGCTGAAGATGGTAATGAAATAATCTTTTGTGATGCTTGCATGATGTGTGCACATCAGGTTGGCTCCGTTTAATTTCGATTTATGGTTTTTCTTATTCCATTTCTAAAACTGAATTTTAGTTGCTTTGAAGGAGAAAAACAATTGTTTATTTCAACGATTTTAAATTTTGATTGATGATTGGTGATTGATTTAGCATTGCTATGGTGTTTTGGAGATACCAGAAGGAACATGGCTATGCAATCCTTGCTCTCGAGGAGTACTGTCACCGCCGTGTTGTTTATGTCCGAATCAAGGTGGAGCCATGAAAAGAATCAAGTAAATTTTTTATATTTATTTTGAACACAGTTGCGCTCCATCAGTTTTTTTTGGTTAAGGTAACTAGTGAGACAAAATGACAGAATGTTAGGATTAGGATTCTGGACGATGGGACTTGAGACTCAGGAGCCTTAAAGCTTTGACTGAAGTTTTGCTTACCTCAAAACTCATGAGACTAGTTTTCATTTTTCGTTTCTGGGTGTTACCTTTACGTTATGCAGAAAATGTGTTTAATGTGAAGTTTTATTTGAGTTTTTTTGATAAATCGAGGTGTCTATTTTACAACTTCTTTACAGAATGAGGTATCTACTTGACTATCAACTGCGTAAGAAAGTTCTTGCATACGTTGTATGTTTTTGTTCTTTTCTTTTAGAGACTCATTCGAATGGATCCATGTGATGTGTGCATGGTGGATTCCTGAAGTGAAGATCGAAGATGTGCGATATATTGAACGGATAACAAAGGATAAAATACCAGTGAGAATTTCTTTGAGTTAATATTTTGCATGAAAACTACTCCTTTACTTTATTAAGGTTATAAACTTTTCCTATATTTCTTTAGGCAAGTAGGTGGCATCTGAGTTGCAACATATGTCGCGAGAAGATGGGAGCCTGTGTTCAATGCTCTGTAAGTGTGGAGTTTCTCTTCGATCTTTTCGTAGCCCGGTATGTTGTAACTTAATGAAAAAAACTCCAATCATAAGCCACGTACATAGAAGAGCTAAAGTTTTCTCATTTTGCTTTCAATTTCACGTTTTTCTTTTATGTATTGATTAAAAATTCTATTTTCGTTACTCACTACGTTCCTATGCAAAAATGAAAGTTTTTTTACTCTTGCTTTGCAACTTCTGTCACTAGAAAATTTTATTTCGTACTCAATTGTTAATTTTGTTTCGGGATATTTCAATTCTTCATTTTTATTTACCACTTCGTCTTTGTGCTGGTGGTTTTGAATAGTTCTTCCATTTTCCACTTCCTCGTAGTTTTGGATAGTTTCTTTCTCTTCAGAAGTTCCAGCTTGAGTTTTATCTTCCTTTGCATCGTGTGATATGACTTTTTCGTTTTGCATTTCGTTTGGTGAATTCTCTGATGGATCGTTAATTTTCGAACCTTCATCCGATTCCTTTTCTGCATTATTTTCATATCTCTGTTTGAGATTTTCATGTAACCTGTCAAACCATTGGCTCATGTGGCGACTAAAGAATTGTTCTCTCTGCATCTTTTTCATTTGTTTCTCTGCCCTGGAAATTTTTAGATCGCAAAGTCTGAGTTGCTGAAGTTTTCTTACCTCCACGTCTCTAGTTCTTTGATTTTTCTCTTGTTTGGAGTTTGTTAAAATTCGATGCATTTTTGAATGAAGATACTCCTTGCGCATTTCATTTCCTCTGTGTTCAGGAAATGGCTCGTTGTTATTTGCAAAGTCTTGTGGTAGATTTACGATATTCATGTGATTCCATGCCATGTGTCCTATAATCGAATTTCTTAATATACTCGAAGAAATATCACACTTCCTCTCGCCAACAACGCTGTTGAATCTCATTGAAATATTTTCTTGCCGCGTAATCTCAAATACTAATCGATATTGTCAAACTATTTCTTTATTCCTCCTAATCTTGTTTTCACTTACAATAATAAGATGGTTAAAACTGCGTATAAGACGCTGAAACTGTCAACGGTAAATGTGAAACTGTCAATGGTGAATGTATTTGTTCAATCTTAATCAGCATGCTTCATTATGTTGTCCGAAATCTCAATGCTGTTGTCTGCGATTGCTTAAACAGGCCAACTAACGAATACTTCTGGCGTATATCTACACCGACCACTATTGACGTTAATGCCGACCACTCCTTATGACGTGCCACTTCTTTGTTCTCAACCTCTTTGAATAAACATGAATTCTCATTTTTCAGAAATCCTGGAAATGTCCTTTAAATTTTTTTTATTGCTGTTGCTCATCGTTGTTTTTTTCGTTTTTCTTTTAATACTTAATTTTTTATAACACATTAGACATAAAGCAGAAACAATTACAAGTAACATCCGTTTACAAATACACTAATGAAGCAAACGTAAAAAAAAAGCATATACTGTAAGAAAAAAATTCTGGCCTCTATTCACGCAAAAGAACGACTAATTAATGCATCGGCAAATCTTTTTGAATCATAAATGAAGTTGAATGAACTTTATTGTTGCAAGAAGAATCATTCTCTTCCTTTTCATCCTTTTCTTTATTTCTGTCCTGGAAAATAAATTGGAACTTAAAATTTTGAAAGTTTCGTCCTGAAGTTTTCGGGGATTTATTTAACATGCGCATTGGTAAACTCTTTGTTGATTCATAATGAGGTGTGTTTGGTTTCTGTGTTCCATCTTGAAGATTAACACTGAGCTATGTTAGTGTTGTTGAGCATTATTTTCTTGCATTTTTATGATGTGTTCTCGTAAGTTTATTCTGACAAGATAAAGATTGTCGAGGCTTGTTCATTCTTCACTTTGCTTCTTTTTTCTTTTTTCTTTTTTCTCAATTATAATATTGGAAATGTCCTTAATTTTTTGATTTTTTTTCAAACTATTGTTCGAGACCCTGTTTAGCCTTGATTTGTCCTAATAGAACCTGTTAATTGAAGAGAAAATCGTGATAGGATGTGTCCCGAAGTTACCTTACCTTTAGCGTTTGCCTTTTAGGTAAAACGTTGTGTTCGCGCGTATCACGTGACATGTGCTGTAAAAGAGGGACTGGAAATGAAGACAGTTGTAGTACCAGAAAAAAATGACGTGCAACATGTCGTAAGTTTTGAAAACTGCTCTCTTAAGTTTCGTGCGATGAGTTTTGTTCGATTTACATGGAGTAATAGTGACATAAAATTGATCTATTCTGGTATTTATCCTTGTTCGTGACATGAAATGTTTTGTTTAGTCTTATTGTTCGAAGCATTGCAATCCTGTCCCACCTGAACACAATCCGAATCGAACAAAGAGTGGTGAAGATATAGAAAACAACAGACTGAAAGAGTAAGCTTTATTTACTCATTTAATTTGCATAGTTGATATTTTTCTATTTGTTTCTTTATTGAGGTTTTGTTGGGCGTAATGCTTCTTACCAGGGTAAAAGTTTAGCAAGTCTGGCCAATAATGACTGGCATGGAGAGTGCTTGGTTCCTGTCTGCGCATCTTTATAGCGCTTAAAGTCATAGGAACGAGATTCATTGTTGTCTCACGATAAAATCCCACATTTTAGGTTGCGAAAATTAGAGTCCGAATTTTATACGTTGGTCTCAATCAGCAAAGCGTCTCGAGAGTTGAAGCTAGGCAAGGAAGCGTGTCGACGACTACTGTCTTATTGGACGATGAAACGACGTGTAAGTTGACGTTACTGTCAGTTGGACAAGATCTTCATATTGTTAAGTGCTCACTTTGTTTCTCTTACTGTGTACGCCTGCAAGTAAGCAGAGCGGTGATGGATGGCGATTATGGCGTAGGTCTTACGAAAAGTTGTTAAAGGGAAGCAGGACTAATGTTTTTTTCTTGTGTTAGGCCAACGATAACGCCCCGTTGATAAAATTAACTCTGGAACAACAGGAACGATTGAGTGGTAAACAGGTAAGTGTAGAAGAAATATTTTAGTCATCACGCATGCATACTTGCAAGATATTTGAATTATGTACGGTTTAATTCCGATAACTTGAACCTCCAAGGGACCGGTGAAACCGATGGAGTTATACTGTATTCTTCAGGCAGTTTTTATTTGGACGTTTTTCATGATCTGGGTGTGTCTCATGTTAACCGTATTCGCATCTAGGGCGTTGTTTTCATCAATCAACAGAAAACGTTGGAAATGGAACGTTTCCTGCATTTGCGACAAGACTTGGAAAGGGTACTATTTCTTTGTTTGCATTCTATTGTTATTTAATACTGTTATTATACAATCAGCTGCTCTGAACGAGAATGAATTGAAATTATGACAGCAGCACACACTTCGATTCTGAACTTAACTTCACGTGGATTAATTTACGCGAGGATAGGGATTTTGAGAAATATTTTCCTCTTGAAAAAAGAAATAAACGACTTTACATTCTATCAAAAGCATTTTTAAGTTTTGAAAAAATTACAAATACAACATAATTAAAAAAAATGCATTTGTCGTGGATTAATCCACGTAAGGTTCGTTGTTCGTCAATTTTCGATAGAAGGATTGTTCTTTTGTTTACTGTATGCGCTTGTTTGCCATTTCAGCTTCGCAACTTGTGCTATATGATTGTTCGACGGGAAAAAATGCGTAAAGAGCTCCATCGTACCTCCATCGATGTTTTTTACAAACAAAACGATATTTTGCTGGATAAAAATGAGGACGTGTCAGGTGACAACCTTGATTTCATTCGACATCGAACTTCTCGGTTCAGTCGTTTTTCTGAACATTACCAAACTGTACATGATTACGAGGCAGAGCATGGTCTCAAGTTAAGTATGTTCGATTCAACAATGGAGAGTGATGGAACCGAGGAATTGTTGAACAGCAGTCAAGTCGAGAAAATGAAAATCGCTGATGTTGAGACAGACAAAACTATCGTTCCAAAAAATCAAACTTACGGGCAAAATGGGCTGAAGGGGCACATTGATTTGCCTGAAATGAGTGAAGAAGAAACGTCTAAAACGAAATGTGACAAAAAGTCGGAAGTAGAAAGAAATATTTTTGAATTGCTTCACCCTGATGAAGAAAAAGAAGTTGAAGATGTGGAGGTCGATGTAATTACCTCTAGTCCCAAAAGCGCGCATCCCAATCTCAAAACGAAAAATATAAAAAGATTGAGCACTGATGTTGAAGAAGTGCCTGGTGCTTTCGCTCAAAAATTGAACGGTTATTTAGTGGAACATCCTGAAAGCAAAGTTGACATTACCAGTTCGTCGGATGAAAACAAAATTGACATTACCAGTGCATCGGATGATGACCAAAAAGAACCATTGCCAAACGGGCCTAACACTTCGCGGCTGGTGAGGAAGGGGAAGAAACGGTTTCGTAACCTCCACAAGCATGATCGTCAGGGTTGCAGGAACAGCCCTCGGTTGAACAGTGCGTCCAGTGAAGTCGAGGCGAAAGAAGAGCCTGTCAACGAATCTGTTAAAAAAGAAAAGAAAGAAAAAGAAACTATAGATGAAATTAAACTTAAGAAAATTATAAATGAAGCCAAAAGGCGTCGATTAAACAGTGTTGGCGATTATCTTCACGAGTTTGAAGAAGAACCACCGGATTACATAAGAGTTACACGATCACGTGTGGCCTCGTGTTCGTGAGAATTCTTCTTCTGTTTTGTTTACTTCTTGTTACAAGATATTTATTTAACCGTCTTGGTTACGTATTTGCTTTAAATTCGGAATCTAATGGGTTGCCCCTCTTTATTCTCATAGCAAGGAGAGCCTGTTCAACCTGATTTTACAGACCGTCGTGATTTTGTTTGAAGAAGTCTAGAATGTTCTACCGTTTCTTACGGTGTTGTTGAACTCGGTATTTTACGTTTTTTTATTTTGCGCTAGCCTACGTGGATGTATTTGGCTTACAAGTCAAGTTATTGATTATCGTAATGTGGTTTTGGGTACGTTGCTGTGAGGAATGGAATAGAAATAAAAAAGAATGTATATATTTTAAAAAAATGGAAGTTTTCTATACCCGGTGTTTGGATATGCCAAAGTACATCATGGTCAAAGACATGTCCAACAAGAAAATTCCTTTCAGCCCTACTTGAGCAGTGCGACTCTTCGAATTTTAAGAGCATGTATATATTGGCCCTTCTTGAGAAGATTAGCAAACTAATTTCTAATGTCGTACTACACCTACTTTAATTTGGCAGTAAGGAACAAAAGTTTCTCGGACAATGGTTAGCATTTATATTTCCGAAGCTTTGAATTCTGATGATGATTAA
>JAYJMG010005904.1:0-10949 GCA_036873935.1 Stomotoca atra
GTCTCGTTAATGTTATTTTACACATATAGCTATGTCAGAATACGAGTTTATGTGAAAACTGACATAGCTTAAGTCAGAATATGCGTTTTTATGAAAACTGACATAGCTTAAGTCAGTATATGCGTTTTTGTGAAAACTGACATAGCTTAAGTCAGAATATGAGTTTTTATGAAAACTGACATAGCTAAGTCAGAATATCGAGTTTTTATGAAAACCTGACATAGCTATGTAAAGTGACGATAGCAAACACATGTTTTGCGCACATAGGTTTTATGTCGGAATATTTATGGCCCTAATGGGCTTCCGTAAAATTAAGTTACAACAGCATTAAGTTTTAACTAATCGGCATTTTTTTAGTATGAAGGAAATTCAACCTCGTTCCTAGGGCTTCTTTCCGCTTTTTTGCCCTGGGAACGAGGTTGAAGGAAATTATATGTGCTGCCGTTGCACTTTTCAATAAAATTTCCAATGAGTTCGATTTGTATGTTTTGAATTTTTGTCAGCCTAAAAATATCGAAGATTGTTATCAATCCTCATAAACAGATTTTCTCTGCTTGATTGACTACACAATAAAACGACTCTCTTGTGGAAATTAAGTAATTAAGAATGTAGCTGATTGTTATCGAAGCGAATATGGCTTAATATAAGATTTGTATTGGCACAAGACACGTAAAAGACTATATATATCTTATTTTTGTGGTATTTTTTTGTGAAACATCATTCCCGAAAACCAGTGTAACCAACCTCGTTCCCAAGGCCTTCTGTCTCCTTCTTATTATGGGAACAAAAGGCTTGGGAACGATGTACCTTACGTGGATTAATTTTCGCGTGGATTAATTTTCGCGGTTTTCGCGGATTTTCAAATTTTCCGCTAAAATTGATTCACGCGAAATATTCGAATTTTTGGCCGTCCGCGAAAATTAATCCACGCGAAAATTAGATTTTTTTAAACCGCGAAAATTAATCCGCTTGTAAAAAGTGAAAATCCTTTTATTTTCGTTCTGTTTCTCATTAAAAAGCATGCGTGCAATTCAAGAAAAAATTGTTATCCGCGAAAATTAATCCACGCAAAGAATATCAGAATTCCGCTATCCGCGAAAATTAATCCACGCTAAATTAGGTCATTTTGGGTGTCCGCGAAAATTTCTCCAAGCGAAAATTAATTCACGTAAGGTAGTACTGCAACCTGAAATCATGTGTGGCAACTGAAATTTGTTTATATTTGTTTAAACGTCAACATTCGGTCGGCGTAAAAATTGAGTCGCTTCTTCAAGCTACGTTTTCGTTTGTTTACATTGGTGGTGAATTCAAATTGTGAGTTTCGGAAACCCTCTAACTGCCATTTTTAAAATGTTCTGGTACATAGTAAAGCAGGAAATCTTTAAACGGTATAAGTAGTCTTTATTTTCTATGGAACTATAGTTAAGCACTTATTTGTTTGGAGTTTATGTAAAAAGATGTGGGCGACGAGGGTGTGTCTCTTATTTACTGGATTTTCAATTTTTTGGATGATGTGAGTGAGTTCGTCTTTTTTCGTAAAGCGTTACACTGGATAAAATATTGGTCAAAGGCAACCTCGTTCCCAGGGCCTCCTTTGCTTTTTTAAAACGAGGTTGGTGGGGTTATACAAGTTATTAACTAGTAACTATTAAAACCCGATTGTGATCCTCTATGTGCTTGTCCTTGTTCCCAACGGATAGGACTTGATTGACTCTCGTGTGTCGTACGTCGTAAGTGCTTAGGTTCAAGTTTGATTTTATATTTTATCCTTTTTTTCTTAAATTGATGCGAACGTTTCGTTCTCAGTATTTTCTGCCATCAAACTGATCAGAAAGTTTAAATGCGCTGAGAACAAGATTGGCATCGTACTGCAAGCCTCAGCCATGTTTAGACCAATGTAAATTAATTTTCTGTTATGCGTGTCCAGGTCAAAAACCCAATGCGCAACGCGTTTTTTATTAAGGAAAAATGCGAACGCGGGGTATGCTTTTTATGAACGAAGAAAGTCAAACGCGCTAACTTTTTCACATTTTTTATCCCATAGAAAACAGCCATTTTTAACATATTTGCATAAAACATGAAGAAAAACTAATACCAATACCAACTGATATCTTTCTTTATTGTGTCATCATGATCGGCTACCAATGCTCGCGAGCTAGAATTCATAATGGCAGAATATGTAGGTAAAAATTGTGGTCATTGTTGAGAAGAGGATGAAAAAGCACAAACGCACTCATTTGGGTATAAAAACGACAAGTGCGCTAAAAAAATACGAATGCGCGCGGACACGCGTAACAGAAAATCAATTTACCTTGGCCTTATACAGTAATTCTTTCTCGCTTTTTAGCAGTCACTACCATGGTTGCGTTTGATTGCATCATTCTATGGACGATTCAACTACACCTTGTATCTGCTCAAACTACTCTAGTGATGTCTTCAATGATGACCTTAAATTCATCTGCTTTACCATCAACTTATGAAACAGCAACATTTGTGACAGCAACATTCATCATAAACACCACATCATCTGCGTCAGCTTCGATAAGTAACAGAACACTATCAAATGAAACAGTCACTCCTGATACAGTCACTACTGTTTCAAACACTACTCAAAGTAATACCTCTGCTACTGTTACGCCAACGACCCCCTCTATTCCTAATACTCCACAAACTACCACGGCTACTACCGCACCAGATGAGAAAGCTAGTGATGAGGAAATAGCTGTTATTTCAATCTTGGTCACTTTAGCAGCTATTTGTTTGTTGGTTTTGACATTTCAATGGTACTCGTGTTTGGTAAGTCACTTTTTGTTGTAACTGCAATCAAACTTTCCCTTTTGTCTGTCATTTTTTAACTCTTTCACTATTCGGCAAGCAAAGATTTTTTTGTAAGTCTCGTTTCTTTTAATTTTGTTTAAACAATCCAAAAAAACTGTTCCTTCGTATTTCCAACGAAAGTCAGGACCGACATGGCCTGCAACCTTGTTTCTATGGGGCGAGGTGAGAAAAACCCCCCTCGAGATTTATATTTAATCATTTTTTTTCTGGAAGCCCGTTTGAGGTGCCGTTTGAAGTGAAAGTCTGAGCCTGGACAGACTTCACAACTATTCACATTCTGACTTTTCTCATATAAAAGGTGCCTAATATCATGAAATTAATCCAAACTTGACACGAAGATAAATAGTAATTTATTCAATAATAGAAGTTTTGTGGTGTCGTCATATTGATAGTTTTATCATTTCGGGACTTTCGTGCAGATTTATTTGAATTTTACCTCGTTTTCCAAAAACTGAAAACTCGGTTTGATAAAGTAACTTTTTTCACTCAAAATATCAAAATAGAACTGAAAAACTCTTAATTCTATAAGCCTGAAATGCATATTTTGTACAGCATCCATTTTCAGGTGTTTGCTGAAATAAATTTCGTAATGCCCTACAGATTATATCTTTATTTTATTTCCTTGATCTCTTCCAACTTCAAGCTGAACTCTTTTGGCTTAGTATGATTTTTCAGAGAAATGGTTTGATCCAATCTCGTTCCCAGCGCTTTTTGCCTTCCTGGTTTCAATAAAAAAGGCAGAAGGATGCCCTGGGATCGAGGTTGGGTTGGATCAAATATTGAAAGTATATTCTGCTCTTATTTTAGAAACGTCAATCCAGAGGTTTTAAGATTTGAAGACGTATGCGGTGATAGACAAAAAGATTTGTGAACAATCTCTTCGAAGTGGGAGAATTCCGTGAAAGAAAATCAGGGAGAGTGACCGCGAAATTTTATCAGGTTAAAGTTCTAAGCGAGATATTACTGGGAATTTAAAAGCCATGTCAAAATGCTCTAAAATCCAGAATGACGAATTAAAAAAGATAGAGATTTTGTACGAACAATAGTATACACTTTTGCAACCAGTTTATAAGCAGCTAAAATCTTTAGCAACTTTCAATACTCGACTTTGTTGGCATAAGCAACCAACAGTATGTAGATTCCACGTCAAGCTCATTAAATCTCAAAATTAAAGTGGCTTTAGAAATAAGTTTTTTTGTTTACTGATTTATATAGACCACGTTTCTTAAAATTTTCCATTTGCAGTAAAATTTGTTTTCGGAGACTAAGCAACTATGAAGTAACTTTTAGTGCTGAAAATCTTAAAATAATAAGCACCTTTGAGTACTGGACCCCAACTTTAGTTACTTATAAAAAAAAAGGTGCATGTATCTTCTTCTTTTATCATTATTTTGCTACTATTTTGTAAATATAATAATTATATTAAATATTTTGTGATTTACTTATTTTACAAACATTTTACATCTATACAAAAAATCAATTGGCAACTTCTCAACATCGTCTCCAGTGCTTCTTACCGTTGCGATGTTACATTGACATGCATAGCCTAAGAAGCACTGGCGAAAAGGTTGGCAACTATTTACAACCTCAATCCAGGCACTGTTTGTCGTATTTTGATTATCAAAAGCATAAAGACGAACATCCCTTAGTCAGAAGGTTTATTTACAACGACACAATTCTTTTGAAGTTCCCAGCGGCAGTCTTGCATCACAAACGTTTAGGCTCTAACAGCAAACAGCGCCACGTTTCAAAAGATGTTCGCTTGAAAATCCTACCACTTTTATCCATTGTATTCCACGCATCAACAGCAACAAAGTTGGATTGTGATCGACGCTTCATGACTATCATCTCACTGGAACTGTTTGAAAGATTGGGTTGGCAGCTGAAATAGTAAGAGATCAGATCGTGCATGATAAAGGGGGTAGCTGCCCAAATTTTTGTAAAAGTGATCAGAAACAAAATAATTTTTGTACATAGACAATCGTGTGGTTAAAAATCCTTGAGATTGCATTAGAACTGAAATAATTTCTATCTTTTTGGATTAAGCATGGAAAACCGCAAACATCGTTCCCAGCGCCGGAACAAGGTTACGGTCTGCTATGTGTTGAGTGGCGTTAGTCGGGTTGGGCTGGAAAATCAGTAGAGGGGTATGCAAGGAGAACAGTGAAAAGATGACATTGGTATTTTTGCAAAGGTCAGCATAGATGGGTCACCGGTCATAATTCAACTAGCCTGGCCTCCAGCTCTTTAAACAATGAAGCTTTGAGTAAATCAAAGGAGTACAGCAAACTGTTATGACGTATGACATCGAAGCCTAAACTGCTTTAAAATCAAGAAGGAACTATCAACTTACTGTATTGTGGTGAACCAAACGAATCGTTGTCGGTCGTAAACTGATATAATTTCGAAACAGGACTAGGATGGTCTGAAGCATTCTTTTTTTGTTGACTATCTGTTAACAGTTCGAAATCTCTAACTTTTTCGCTACTGCTTGTCACTTTTGCCTCTTTTCGACGCAACGGTGACTGCCCTGGTGACGGCGATTTTTGACCTTGACGTAATGCTGTAGATGGATGTTGTCGACTTAGCTGTGGAGTTGAAGGTATTGATCGGATACTTGATGATCGACTAAGTGACATATTGGGCTTCTGATGCTCTTGATGAGACTTAAAGACAAGCACAACATGTTAATGTGGGCCATTTATTTTAACGAAAATGGAAAAACTAATTGGAAAAATTTGCAATATATTTCGTCAGACTCCAGGCCTCGACATTTTGAAACGGTGAATGTCTGGAGAGCAGGAGCTCAGGATATAATTTATCATGTGGCCAACAGAACTGCATTTTGATGGTAAAATTGTTTTTGCATGCTCTCAAACAACATATATAAACAATTAAAAACGGACACAATAATTTGACTAAATACAGCATCAAACTATCTAGTTTTAGTTTTAAAATCTTACCTTGGATGAAGTAGCAGCAGCAAATATATCCGAGATTGAATTACTGGGCGTCAATCGCTTCGATGGTGTTCTTGTTCGACCACGCCCTCTTGTCGGACTAAGACTAGACTGTCGACTTGACACACAACTGTGTGATAAAGACCTTCCTCGTTGTGATTCCTGTCTTTTTAACTGGTGATCTTGCCTCGCTAATCTGCGTGCAATTTCTTGAAATTCTTCGGGCAAGTGAGAGTACATCTCTATACCATGGCTGTCCGTTCTAGCTTTGGCTTTCTCACGGAAGTTTAACTTTTCTTGAAAAACCTAAAAACCAATTCGTAACGCACTCCAGCTCAAAAATACTGGCAAACAGAAGAACAAAAAGAAGAACAAAAAGAAAAAGAAGAAAAAGAAGAAAAAGAAGAAGAAGAACATACCTTTCGGTTTCCTCCTGCAGGCTCATGCTTTATGTTACTTCTCGAATCTACTTTTGGATTAACTTTAGTGTTATTCTTTTGTACAGTTGCGTTTTTGTTGAATTTACTGAACACCACTGAAAAAACAAACAGTGTAATGATGTTAAAAACATATAATATCTACATGATCCGACTTGAAGTTCATTTTCGAAACTAACATTACCATATCAAATTTGCAGCTAAAATCTGTCTTAGATTAGGAATTACGCTCTCACACATATATAAGCACACATGCAGCGCACACAGGCCGTTACCACTATAACTTATATGACAGGACATCCAGTCTATAGAAGAGAGTAGCATAAGAACTATATTCGCAGTAAGCACCTGAGTTGTTGACTGATTTTTACTAACTATGTTTTGATGTGAATCACTTACTTGGAGGTTTTTTGCTACTAGGTGATTTCTTCCTTAACGTTGATCCTGGTGAAGGACTTCTTCTTCTATCTCTCTGTAAAAAAATATTTTGAGGTTTAGGTCTGTGTTACTTTGAGGTATCCACCTGAGACACTGTTAAAGAGTTTCTAGATCTTATGTTTCTTTTCGATCATGAGAACAACGATAAAGATGAGCATCCCTGGAAACGAAATGAAGACGTTGTTGAAATCTCAAAATTTCTAAGGAGTGGGTTTGGGACAGCGAGGATACAGGTAATGTGCACCTAAAACTTCATTTGACCACCAAGAATACTATCGACATAGGAATATACAAAACCAAGGAGAAGAAGTGAAACACTTACATGGCACTGTACTTTAGCTTGCACATGGCTGTATTTATTCGAATGTTTCTGTGATTTATCCACCGTTGATGTTTCTGCGAAAGAAAAAGCAATTAAAATATCAAACTTGCTGTCATGAAAAAATAATTGAAACCAAAAACCTCTGACCCTAATAGACAGTTTGATTAACCAATGTTCACTGGATGGAATCTAAAACATTCGAGATATAGTTTTAGTGACGTCACAATCTATCAATTATTGGGCGATCCAATAACGCTGAATCAACATTGCGTGGAAAAATTGTACCCGTATTACGGCGCATGCGTGCGGTGGAGTGTCTGCCAATAGGCTAACACTAGGCTAGAGATAACCGAGAATTTTCGTTTTTCTCAGCAGTTTAAACTCTTTGTAAAATGGAGAAGTTTCTTTACCACTTTCCTCGTTAAATGAAGAATTCATAAATTCATTCTGTTTTCTATCAGGAGATGTTTGCACGTCCTCACAAATGTCATGCTCCGGTAAAGGTGATACAGTCTTTCGTTCATCATGTAGAAAACGATTCATCATTCGTTTTGGTCGATCACAAATTTGAAAATCACCAAGAAAATGATCCAGATAATCATCGGAACAGTAAAATGAAATCACACGTGATTCACACATTATTTTATTTTCTTCGGTAACGGCCCTGCTGTTAGCACTTTGTCGTGAACCCCGAATTTAGTAAAATTGCCAAAACCGAGTTAGCGTTAATTGCATTCATCGAGAACAGATGAATTGTAGCTCACTTTGAGCATCTCATTCAAAATTATGAGTTGCTTAGTAACAGAGTGATTTGAAGAATGACAGTCTTCTGTGTAAATGATGTGAGCATGCGTACTTGGGAAAAAAGTCGTGCAAGAGGTAAAAAGTGATGTGATTCAAATAGACTCATGTCTCAGAAACTCAATCTGGAGAAAAAATAACAAGCAGAGCTATACAAATTTTGAGTTGTTAGTGTGAGTTGACATTGTGAGGACACCTTACGATGATTTTCTCGATTTGCGACGAAACCAGCGCAAGTTTGAATTCGGATATAGCCTGAGCCCGTCAAGATTTTGCCCTTTTGTGCTGTTCAAAGGTTATTTCATGCTCAACAACGCAACTAAGGTGGATTTTGAGTTTGTAAGGGAGTATTAGTGGCCTACATATATTTTATTGAAAAATGATGGAGAAAAATGTGATGCATTAAACAGCGTTATTTTCATTTTCTAGAATTGGACCACTTTTTCGCAATTTGTCCCTATAGTTTGAGAGACGGGGGTTGTATTCAAAATGGAACAAAAGAATCATGCATTGATATAGGTTCCAAATATCAGTTTTATACGATTTTATACGTTTTTATATGTTTGCTAAAATTTAGCAAAAATAAATTGATGTCTTGCATGATTTGACAAACTACCAGCGGTAACAATTGACTGGAAAATCACCTAACTTTAGACATCTTTTTTAAATCAAACATAAACTTTATTCTGGTTAAACACTGCAAAAATATTAACCCTGGGTTTCACAAAAATGCTTTTTACGTATATTTGACAAGTAAGGGACACAAACACTTGATTGATATGAAGCATCAATTACAAAGTCTACCTAAAAAAGTAAAACACTAAGCCAGAGAAAGCATAAAAGCTGATAAAAGTCGCAAGGTTTGGGACCCACCTTAAATTGCGTTGAGTGTTTGGTACACTTACAACAGCGCTATCAAATTAGTTAAATGTTCATAATCATTTCGTTTTGTGAGCTAGATCCAATATCAATGATTAGCTGCAACACCTATCTATCAAACTATCATAGAGTACTGGGAACGAGTATGTGTTTACATTAAAAGGGTGAAGATGGCGTAAGGACGATTTCGATTTTTACTACCTACCTTCCTTCCGAGCATTGATAATTGGTGGAGGTGCTTTTGTCACCGGTGACGTCAAGGACGCAATGGAATCTAAACTGTTTTGTCTTGAACTCAATGGTGTTTTAAAAGCAGATAATCTTTCTGCATAGCCATCCCCTTCTTCTTCCACATCTTCCGTACCAAAAACCAGCTGTCGTGCGACTTGCGAGAACCGGTTGTGTGATAACGGTTTTGGCGACTCTATATCCTCATCATAAATACCTGAATCTTGATATGTTTTCGTACTTTCGGCGTCGGATAAATATCCTTTCATTTTCAAAATGTTCTGACCTGTCTCCAGTAGCTCGTCCTCGTAAAGTTTTAAATCTGCATAATCATCGACAAGTGAGTTCTCATGAGAAGACTCGTACAGTTTTTTAACTTCTTCTTCACTTAACCCGATCGGGTTTCTAATGCTGCTGGAAAAGTCCTCGTCTGTGTTTAAAATTGCATGGTAATCCTGGTCTAGAGCAATGGGATCAAATTCCAACGAATCTCTTCGGGAACTAACCTCGAATTGTCCATTGAAAATATTTTCTATATTTTTAGTTGTAGGAGTGTTTTGCTGGGAGCGAGTTCGATCTAAACTGTCGTCATATTCAGATGATAGCGGACTTTCTTTTACGTTTTGACTCTCTAACGCGCCAGACAAATGTTTGTTATCGACTTCCGCATAATAGTCGTCGGTATTTTCTAGTATATAAGACTGCTTCTCGTTGGCTGTGATGTAGGGAACGGCTGAATAAACAAAGTCCGCTTTTTCGTTTGGATCGTAAAAAACACTTGATGGATCATCTATAATATCGGGTTCATTCTGCGCGATATGTTTGGATACGCGAGGCATGTAATGATCTCGATTTTCTGGCGCTTCGGCATGTATGAGAATCGTGTGGCTGAAGATATAGTTTAGTCTGAAATAGAGAATAACAAAGCATTGAAAGCTGCACTTGAGTTTATTTTGAGTGATAGCGCAAGTGTCCAAATAATTTCTGTCAACCCAACCTCGTTCCCCGGGCCGTTTTTCTCTTTCTGATACGTGGACGACGTCTACTCTTATATCAGAAAGAGAAAAACATCCCTGGGAACGAAGATGCAGTTAGCCCTCTCCTGAACACCCTTAAAAGGAAAAAGGAAAAATTAGTAAACGGATGCTATTCAAATCCTAAACAAGTAAAACGAGTGAAAGTTCAGAGGGTCTGGTGCTCAGGCTAGGTGAAATGTTAAAATCCTTGAGTAAGTTCGTGGCAAGCAAAAAGCAAAACAAATTCCACTGACAACAATACAACAATACAACAATTAACAGGCATAAAAGAGTATTCGGTGCACGAAACACCGCACTTACAAAATTCAGAGTGGCAGGTGTTTGAAATGAACAGTTTTATATACGCACCTTTTCTTCCTGTCGGACCTACCAAAACAGTCCATCGTGTTGTGTTACCTTCAAGGTAATTACCACCGATAGAATTTTCTTCCGAACACAGACAATATTTCACGCACTAATCAAATTATCTTTGCAGGTAATGCAATACCTGCTAATTGAGTTGTTTGTTAACGTATTAATTGCTGTGCATCGAATGGCAAGAAACAGTAGTGAAGATTTGTGTGTATAAAGTTAATATTTACTGACAGCCTTTAAATATCTTATATCAGCCGTAGTAAAAATGTGTAACAAAATTCTGATTAATGAAGAGCTAATCTTTTTCGTTTAATCTTTTGACCAAGACTTTAAACCAAGCAACAGGTGTTAACAATTCTGTACAATCAAAATTCATGCCGAAAACGAGCAGAGCACAAGAACCTTAGCACCAGTGCACTTTCACTGAATTTCTACGAAGAGACTGGGTAAAAGTTGCATTTCAATGAATCGAATGTAAACATTGTTTAATCTGTGTTCGACAAGGAAGTTCGAGCACAGCCTTCTTTTTAAGCTGGCCTTTATTCCACTATTTTTGAAATTGTCATGGTCAAACTCTCATAGACAAATCTATAAATTAACGCTTAAAATGCACCCTTCGTATCAAAGAGACAATAGTAGTATAGTAGCAGTATAT
>JAYJMG010006126.1:0-10948 GCA_036873935.1 Stomotoca atra
GACAACAAAAGAAAGGTTTGAATGTGTTTTTATTCTATTAAAGTATATGAATTTTAAAAAGAACATGAAATAAGCATTGATATACTTTCAGGAAACTGATTTTCTATATTTCATCATTTCTTACTACCTTCCCTTTTTATGCTGGCCACCCATTTTCATGCTGGCCACCCATCTTCATAGTTCTGACAGTCAAACTCTCGTGAATAAACCATAAAACCCTCTGTGAATATAAGTCCATTAAGGCTACTGTATAGTCTTTTTTTCAAGAAAAATCAAAAAATCTTTTATTTTATCGCCATGTTTTCACTGCACAATAAGAGCATGTAATCGCACATCTTTTGCAACAACACATGCTCTGTATAATAAAATTTGCTTCGTGATATGTGAAGATCATAGAAACACTCTCATTTGTAATATATCTTTGATTTTTAGCAGCACTATGTTTCATATTTTTCTTGGCTTTTCAGTGACTCTTTTTCCTTGTCTCCTTCATTTTGATTGAAGATTATTCATTTTTTGGACATCATGCACATGAAGATCATCGGCGTCTTTTATAAACAATACACAACATTGTTAGTTTGCTGAAGGTACCTGCTGTCTTAAAAATTTATAAAAATCCATTTTTCTCGAGAATAAATTTCAAGGGGGTGCGTCTCTATTTATGTTAACAAAAGTGCCAGAAAAGCTCTGTGGATTAGAGATACCTTGTTGAAAGCTCGCTATTTGGGCTTCAAAATTGTGTTTCATTTTTGTTTGTTTCGAGTTTGTTCAGAAAATATACCCCCGGAAATGTAAAAAGATAGCGAAAAACATGTGATGTTGGCTATTTATTCAAATATTCGGTGAGCGACGTAACAAGAAAAAATCTATAGAACTGTTTTGTAGTTCAAAGTCTGCTGAAAATGATGACGTTGAAACGAAAGTAAAACACACAATCGTACTCTTTTGCTAACTTCTCAAAAAAATTTTGAATGGAATTAAATACTCTTTAAATTAAGTTATATAGCTTGAAAATAAATTGGTAAGTCTAGAGGTATGAAGGATTTAAAAAAAAACATGCAGAGAGACTATACAGTGGCATTAAGGGCCAGCAGAGAGAGATAAGGAAGTAAATGCAACTTTTATGTCATTGTAGGCTTTCATTCCATACTGAATACTTTGTCTTTCCCACTGTGACTCATTGCACCATTTAGATTTAGCAATCTGGGGGAATTGGTGGGTTTTTTTTTCTAAAACAACCTTGGCACCAGTCTGTTTTATGAATTATTTTCCAAAACAGATTTCAAATAGTTTTAAATACTTCAAAATGGTGGCAATTGAACTCTGCAAAACAGAAGAAGCTTTTAAAGATGCCTTAAGGAAAGCAGGCAGGTAAGTTGTGATACATGTTATTATCATTTTTATTCATCATTTTTTAAAACTGTTATATCCTTTCTGTTGTGGTTGAGTATTGTTAACACATTTAATTTAACAATTAGATGAAAGACTTGCAATGGACCTTCCAGCGTAAACATTCTGTTGAATTTTTGAATTTACGACAGCTGTCAAACCTTGGGAGTGTTTCTTACATTCTTCAGACTGTTTTGATTGACTTTATTCTTTGTTTTCTTTTTTCAAACTAAACTATTTACAAAGTAGAATTTTCAGGATTAGTAGCACCTCAAAAGTTGAAAGAAATGAAGAGAAACAACTATGTTATTCAGGAAGACTTACCGTAAATGCTCTTTTTAACGCTCCCTTCTTATTAACGCCCACCCTAAAAGTTGATTTTTTTAATAAACGCTCCCTCTCTATTTAACGCCCCTCTCTGTTGGATGAATGGGAAAAATTAACGTAAAGCTAATGAAAATCTCATAGGAGAAAAAAATACACACAATTTAGTTCATTTCAGTATTTCTTAGAACGTATTGACATGAAAAAAGTTGTAAACAGGAGTGTATTGTTGATTCTTCTATTGGTTGAAGATATTACTTTTAAAGAAATCTTTTCATTTTTTTAATAAACGCTCAGTCTCTTTTTAACGCTCCCTTCCATTTAACGCCCACCCTAAAAATTAAAAAATTAAATTAACGCCCAGGGCGTTAAAATGAGCATTTACGATATTAAAATTATATTAAATAAATTCGCCATAGGTTGAATTAATGCTTATTGAAATAATAGACACTTTTTTCGCATGCAAATGAAAATTTAGGGTTAGATATAATAAATAATGAGAAGATAAAATAATCAATAATATTTTCTGGTAATTATGTAGCACCTTTGAAAAACAGACCTTGAAAAATGATTAGCTTGTTAAATGTTATTGTTATTTCTTATTCTTCATTTGCAAAAATTCGAAAAGTAAATTTTAATGGTATGTCTGCCCAATGATCAATATTAATAGTTTTAAGACAAAGCTCTCTAAAACTGGTTTTTCTTTGCCTTAAGAGAGGTAATTTGGCTCCTTTTCGCGAAAATAAATTACACAATTTTGAAGATCTTTGATTTGAATTGCGAAAAATTTCTTCCTCAAAGTTTAAGAAATAGTGTCAACCACGAAAGTAAATTCCATGAAATTTAAAATTATTTACCACAAAAAAAAGAAAGGGAAATTTTATTGTTTTGTTTATTTTGCAGTTTAATCAATTAGAACATTTTGTTTTTGTTTAGTGAAGAATTACCCTTTTGTAGCAATTTTATGAATGAGAGGGCTTCTTTTTTAAAAACAATGAAATAATCGTCGGACTGTAGTTGGTGCCACTACATTTTTGCTGATCTAATTTATTAATCAATTTTACTTGTTTCTCTTTACCTTTTCAGTCAACTAGTTGTTGTTCATTTTGAAGCCAATTGGGCTCCTGAGTGTTCACAAATGAATGACGTGCTATTAGAGCTGTCGAAACAACACAGACATACAGTCTTCATAAGGGTACGTACATCTTAACATTGCTTCATCTGATAACTTTTATGTTGAAATTTAAAAAAACATCAGTTTCTGCAATTGTTATAGTGGGTGCTGTTACTTTGATGGTGTTCCATTTTTTTCTATTTTACTCTGCACCCATTTTCGTCTGACCTATAACAGTTGCCAAATTAAAATGTTATATCAAAACTTGACTGACTTCTGTTAAACACATATTTTTTCTTAACTACAAAAATTTAAAACTTCACTTAAATGTCAACATATTGTTCTCAAGGATAAATTTAGCATAACATGTAGCATCAAGTATCTACCTCACGTGGATTACATTTCGTGTGGATAAAATTTCGCAAATTTTTTGGTTTTTTGAGAAGTGAAAATTGATCCGGCGAAATGCAATTTCTTTTAATTTGTTTTTTAAAACTTAAAATTGTTTATTTCATTTCTCGAGAGAAAAATATTTCTCAAAATTCCTACTCTCGTGAAAATTAATCATCGCAAAAATTTTCAAGGATGGCATTTGCAAAATAAATCCAGGCAAAAACTAATCCATGTAAGGTACTGTTTGGTACTGTTTGAGAGAGTTTCTTCTTTGGAAAGAGATGGTGAAAAAACAGCAAACCCACCAAAAATATGATGCAAATTTGCAAAGAATCTTTATAGAATTTTTTATAGTGATTTTTCTTTTTAATGTCCTTGGTTTTAGGCTGAAGCAGAAGAGATTCCCGAAGTGTCACAGCATTATGAAATAGATTCTGTCCCAACATTTATCATCTTGAAAGTAAGTGTTGTTCCAGCTGAAGTTTGACTGATATACACATCTTATTTTTACTCATCCATTTGCACGAATCAATTGGATATAAGTAAGCCTCTGACATTTTCTAGCATCAGTCACATTGAAGGATTTGGAGTTCTATGCTGAGAATGCTTGTCTGATGTTATGTTGGGACACTGCATTAGGTTCTGTTTTGTTCCTTATAATGCATCTCGTTTCAATAATTTTTTATTGATTGTTGCTACTGGTTCTTTTGTTTATTCTCACAGGAGCTAAAAATCGTCGATAAAGTGGAAGGAGCAGATGCAGCAGCACTGACTAAGAAAGTTACCCATCATGCAACTTCATTTGTTGCACCAGTTGTAAAAACTCAGGTGGGCCTTAATTTAGAGAATAGAATACAGAAGAGGAGATAAAAATGGAAATTCTGCTTTAGACACAGCTGTTGGTTGAAATTAAGTTTCTCTGATTATTTAGAACTTAGATGATAGGTTGAAAAAGCTGATCAATTCGTCACCATGTATGCTATTCATGAAAGGTTCACCAGATACACCTAAATGTGGTACGCACCCATTCATCCTTTTGTATTCTATTTTCATTCACAAGCAGTTTGGTTTACACTGGTTATAAAATAATAATTATAAATGATTATTGTTTTCAGCACAAATTTTTGTCACTGCTCTGAAAACAAATTACTGAGTGGAAAAATGGCTGGCAGTGGCACCTTACTCTTCTTTGCTTTTACATCAGAAATTGTAACATCAGTGAAAGTGAGAGAATTTTCCAGTTTGATCACTAATTGATCATGCAGAGCAGGTTAATAATTACGAACGTAGATTTATCCTAAATGTGATAAGCATTACCACAAATAAAAACCAGACTTTAACATAAAAACTGTTAGCTTCTTGTTTGTTTGTTTGTTTGTTTATTTATTTTTTTATTATAATGCATATTTTAGGGTTCAGTCGACAGATTATAGAAATATTGAAGCAGCATGGACTAAAGTTTGGTTTCTTCGATATATTAAATGATAACGAAGTTCGTCAAGGTATTTTTATTTTTGTATTTTAGTTCGTGCGTCTTAGTTCTTTCAATTTTGCTGTATGAACCAAAGCACTGGTTTGTGCTAATGAAAGGCTTGAGATCTGCTCAAAGTGTCTTTCATCATATCGATGGGGTGGCCTAGTGCTATTCCTTTTTGTTTTCGGCAATGAATGGATTTCAAAAAGATTCCAAATCTCACCACTGCCGCAACTACTAGGTAATTTAGCAGTCCTTTTTTAAGGTCAATGATTGAGTATCAGTATAAATAAAACTAACTAGCCTTAATCTAACTTCATTCAATATTAAGCTCCAAACCATCTCACCGTTAGGTATAAACCCTTGAATGCTAAAAGCAATTAGAAATGTGACATTTCAGGAAAAATTGACATATCCTTAAAAATGAGTCTCAAGTTTTTATGAAAATGGTCTGCTGGTTTCTGTATTTCTGAATAAGTCTATAGTCTCTTGACAAAATGTTTAGAGCGCCATACGTAGAATTTTTCTATCTGCGACAATTCCATATGGACTCACCTTTTGCTTTTTCCAGTACTAATAAGTCTGAAACAGCTGTCTGCTGCTCCTGACTACATCTCTGAATGCGGGTATGGTGTGCGTAGTACATGGTTTTTAACATTGCTTAAAAATATGAGCCTTTCTATTATTGCAGGCTTGAAGAAATACTCTGACTGGCCTACATATCCACAGTTGTATGCAAATGGAGAGTTGTTAGGTGGGCTGGACATTGTTAAGGTATTACATGTTTCAAAATTCAGTATTGGCTTGTAAACCTTTAGTGTGTAATATCATCAGCGTCTTCTGTGAATGGTTTAAACGAAAATATTGAATACTTCGAAATATACTGTTCACAATTATTAAGTTGACCATTCTGTATCTCCTGTTTATACCACTTAACCAAGTGATGACTGTCTTAATTGTTTACTTTTGGGAAACATGCATAATACAGAATTGCATCAATTGTTTTTGTTTATTTATTCATTTACAAATATTTTGGATGGACTACTTCAGCAAACAAAGTTATCCTGAAAATAATCATTCTGAAAAATTCTGGCAAAAAAATGTGCTTTTATAAGTCAAAACAAAGAACTGAAATCATAGACGGTAAGCAGATTGTTGCAGGCTTAGTTGTTCTTTACATGCTCCCCAATGGCCCAATGCCGATACCGTATTGTTGGGCGTATAAATCGGTACCACATGTAAGTCGAACCCCTTATTTGGAGTTATTTTTTTGACATGTTTGCTGTATTTGGCGTATAAGTCGAGTGGGTTTTTAGTGGAGGTTCTTATACAGATAATAACTGATATCCTACTTTATTTTGGCAAGTCATATCCACATAAACTCCAATTAAGTCTATCCCACATGCACACCAAGTTATCAAGTTCTACATGCGCACATTACTCGCGTGTTAATCATCTCCCATTTTGAAATTAAAGTTTTGTTTGTACATGCGCAGTTAAAGAAGCATGAGCGAATTTGCAGACCCACGTAACCACAGGAGAGAAGTAAATGTCATGAACGTTCGTCTGAGAGGTTGGTTGAATTAACAATTGACGGCAATCACAGCTCTCCATGTTCTGGCTAATTGCTTGCATGAGTGCGCACTTCCCCGTAGTGATCTAGGATGACGCGGGTTGGACTGATGACTCGGGTTCATAGAAACATTCAGGTCATCGCTGACTCGATCGAAATTCTATGACACGTCAGGGCTTGAAGTGTTAGCATGAAGCTTTGATGCCGACTAAAATATTCGTTGACATCATTTTTTCATTTCACGAAAAGAAAAAAATTTCTCTAAATTATTTTGGATGATATCCAGAGTATAAGTCGAGTCTGATTTTAGAGGGAAAATTATGGTATCAAAAACTCGACTTATACACCGGACAATACAGTATTAACCTTTAGAGTGCAGTCATTTAACAAGATGCCATAATGACAACTAAGCCGGTGTTTTCTATAGAGACATGGACCCAAGACCTTCACCATCCACAGCCTCAACCAAAAATTAACATACCACCCCTTGGCACAGGCCTTCTCAAAATATCGTATCGCAATAATAATACTTGTGGCTATTTAAAGAACGACGCATTTCTACACAGTTTTAACTTAGAACGCATGCACCTGTTTTGAAAACAATAGATTTTCTTATGATCGGATCTTGTTAGATGACCTGTATGTTTACCTCTTACCACTCCTGGCACAAAATTATCGTAAAATAATAGGGTGTTATGTTTTTAAATGATTTTTTCTTACGTTCTCTACAGGAGCTGGCAGAAAGTGGAGAGCTAGTTGATATGCTACCGAAACCTGAAGACCTAAAAACAAAGTAAATTTTCACCTATCAAATTTGTGGCCTCTTATCATGGTACCTATTCTTTTACAAAATAGCTCTTCTGTCATAACGAAAAAAGGAATACGAAGCTATTGTAACTCTAACTGGCTTCTCCTTTATCTTTAAAATTCTTGACATAGGTGTGACGTATGATTAGACTATGTATAAATCTTAATTTCTGTTACTTTTACTTCTTATTTTTTTTAGGCTATCAAAAATTATAAATAAAGCTCCAGTAATGATATTTATGAAAGGTGACCCTAAGGTAAGACAGTTTTTCTTTTAGTAATCGTTAAAAAGTCACTGTGGATGAGTGTATTACTATTGAAACGATACGCATAATGCATCACGTTTCAATTTAAATACACTTCTTCACAGTGTTCTGAAAATCAATCTACCGATTTAGGCAATTTTGTTAAGCCAATCAAGGCTTTATTAGGCTTAATCTTCTCTCTTCATTTTATTTATATAATATACATAGAGTATGACAAACCAGAGTTGCAAGCTAATAGTTTTAAACATACTTACCTTATTACAGGAAATCAACAAACCACTGAATTAAAAATGCAGATCTTTTTGAATATGCAATTTTCTTGCAGAGAACTATGGCTCACATCGAATTATCAAGCAGGAAATAATTAACGCAAAGCAGCAGCTATCTGCAATAATAATTCCCTTAGTCAATTTTCTGTTAAGTTGTAAAGTTAGTTCATTATTAATTGCATACACGTTTTTTGTGTTTTTTTGTAAGAATGATGTAATTTCATTTTAGCCTCTGTATTCTTAAACCGACACCATATTTCAGCCTGGGAGTATTTTTACAACATTCTTTAAAAAAACGAAATTTCAGCCTGATGTTCTTATACATTTTTATAAAAGAAAAAAAATTGCATGCTTCCTCCCTCCCACTATGTATATATATACAGGTACTGCTATCCGTTTTTTATTTGGTTTGTTTGGTTTAAATTCGATGCCTGCCTTTCATTTTTATTTTCCTATCAAACTCGAGGCTGGGAATATTCTTATAGTATTCTTAAAATAAGGACAAATTTCAACCTGATATTCTTATAAAATGTATTCTTACAAAAAAAAAGCCGTGTAATGTACACTGGACCTGGCATTAGTTTAGTTCAAAAAGGGTCAATAAGGTAGCAAGTTTTGCGTTCAAAAGTGATATTGCTTCCTACTTCTTTTTGGACCCATGATTTAAAAAAACCAAAGAGGTCATTTTTAGACTTGCATATTGCGTTGAAATTTGTGGTGTCGATTATCAGTGTTCATGTACTTAAAGTTGCATCAATTACATATTTTTCGGTGGGTTTGCTGTTTTCCTCACTATCTCTTGCCAAAGAAGAAACTCTCTCAAAACATTTATTCCTAATGTACTATTCCCATGTACCTAATGTGGATTAATTTTCTCGTGGATTTATTTTGCCAATGCTGACCTAGCAAGGATTAATTTTCACGAGGATAGGAATTTTGAGATATTTTTCTCTTGAGAAAAGAAGTAGCCTCTTTATTATTGGTCCTTGCTGAGCTTTTCTTTGAAAAAATTTACGGAGGAATCTTTGTATGCTATTCTAATAGTTGCTCTCTTTTTTTAGCAACCACGTTGTAAATTCAGTCGTGCTTTAATGGAGATTCTGAATAATTTGAAAAGGTAAATATTTCCTTTTAGCCAAAATAAATGGAGCTCTTAATTATTATTGTCCATCACATTGTATTCTATTCTACGGATTGTACTTCATGCATCTGCTGCTCCCAACCTTATTTCGTGTTTTTCACATTACCGCAAATGCTCTAGTTAATGCCTTGGCCATTTGTAAAGAGCGTTTAATGATAAGTTCAAGTTTCAAGATTTGCTATCCAGTCTCTTTTATCATTTCTCAAAGGTGGATGAAGGAAATTTTATGAAAGTCACAAATGTTTCTCTTGTTTTCTTTACCTTCATAAAGAACTTTTCTAATGTGCAAATAGATGTGTTATTAATCTTTCCCCTGAGCACACCTCGTTCGTTAATCCCCAGATTTTCCCATTCCCAATGGGCAAAATCATTAAAAAGTCACTGTGGAGGAGTGTATTTCTATTGGAACAATACGCATAATGCATCTCGTTTCAATAGAAATGGCCTCCTCCACAGTGACTTTTTAACAATTTTGCCCTCTGGGTTATATCCAATAAACGTCCCTTTTTTGAACAGAGAGGAAGTGTTAATTAGAGCATTCATGTCACAGTTTGTCAAAGTGAAGGAAATGTTTAAAGTGATAAATGGTGATGGTGAAAAAAATACTTGCCCTCTTTTTAGCTTAAAATTTGACTCATTTGATATTCTGGAAGATGAAGAGGTATGTTTAATGTTCTATTTTGTTGATTTTACACATCCTCAGGTTGTTAGCTATTGTTTTCAATAAAAAAATAAATAAATGAGTGTATGTAATTTTTTTTTTTTTTTTTGTCCTATAAACATGTTGAATAGAAATTTATGAAAAATAATAGGGTGTGTGTTTCCAACATGATTGTATTTATCTAAATGCGTTATGGTCAGATGGTTGCTTAAAATTAAAACCCATTAATGTGTGTTTAAGATCCTTGCATTTAAAAAAAATACTTACTGACACTTCTGACTTGTAGGTCTCATATGTACAGATACCTGCATTTTTTTTTCTCTTACACAAGGTTCGACAAGGATTAAAAGAATTTTCCAACTGGCCTACATATCCACAGATTTATGTAAAGGGAGAGCTTATTGGCGGACTTGATATTATAAAGGTACGTTTGTTATAATCATGCCAAAGAACTTGATTTTGTTTTTGTCATAAAAGATTTCAAAGCTTTAAAGTTTTTGGTAATAATTATAGCAATTTTAATTTCATGATTAATTATAATGGACCAACATGATTGGCTGGTCACGGTTCCGCAAGTAACTGCAAACAACTGTGTTTTATACTGGCAGCTATTGTTGATATTTGTCATTATGAACATTGATATAACTACTGAAAAACTTGAGATAAATGAATCAGTACAATTATTTGGAAAGATATAAACAAGCTAAGATGGAAATAAACTTCTCAAAAATCTGTTGTCGTTGTTCAGCATGCAGGGAGAAATGAGAAATGACTTTGGATAAGTTTTGTTTCCTCTGTTTTAACATTTTTTTGTCTTCAAAAGACAAAAGTTACATTTTTTAGTGAGATAAGTGAAAAAAGTGAGAAAAACACACGCCAATAAAGTACACTTATAGATTTTATTCCTTGATTTTTAAATTCAATTTTTCTTTTCAGGAGCTACAGGAATCAGGAGAGTTGGAAAGTGCGCTTAATCCAGCCTAGGCCATTCGATTTCAATACCTGTTGTTGTCTCCAGCCTAGATCATTTGATTTCAATATATGTTATCTCCGTTTGATTGCCATGCAAAAGGATCATCAAGTTACTGTATGCTTGAGGCTCAATCATGTCATATACTGCCTGTGACACTTATCATAATGTAACATTGCTGTAAGCTGAAATACCCAAATCATACAGAAAAAAATGTATTTTTGATTGTTTTGCCATTACTTTATAGTCATTGTAAGATCACTAAAAGATTGTTTTGTTGGCATTCTGACTCAATTTTTGCAAGCTATGCATGCCATTGATTTTGTACTTCAAAAAAAAGAAAATTGAGTTTTGATTTTTTTTTGAAACGTTTTGCCTTAAAAGGATAAATTTTTTTATTGATTTGTCTTGCTGTTTTTGCATGAACTCTTCTCTGTTTGCTAAGAATTTTCCCAAGTAACTAATTTTCTTAAACCATGATGACTAATCTAATTAAGGTTAATCCTATTTTAACCGAGGGGGGGGGGGGGGGATTACACCGCCGCTGCCGCCCTATTTTTTTACAAT
>JAYJMG010006237.1:0-10944 GCA_036873935.1 Stomotoca atra
TGGCACTTTCTGTATGATATTTTCAAAATGACATTTGCTCGCTCTTTCCATATTAATAAATTCTATTATTTTTTTCTATGTAGTTGGTCAAACTCTATAATCCCCAAATTAAGTGAGAATTGATAACATCTGCATTTTTAATATTTATTAGAGACAAAGAAGCCCAAATAACAACAATGATATTAGTAGTTGTGTATTTTTGTATGTTGTCTTGGTGATATCAGCTTGGACGTAGGCCCTAAACACCACTATTGAGTTCAGCGATTCGAACACTGTTGCCTTATGAGTTTTGTATTCTCTAGATATCGTTGGTTTACCAGAGCCAGTGCAAATCGCTTTAAAAGTTATAAAGCTTGAAGGTTCACTTCAAGATTGCGATTCTAAAATTAAAGAGCAAGAGGAGGCCATCAAGAGTTTGAATAATTCAAATGAAAAGCTCAAACAAGACCATGAATTCCAAATAGAGCAGCGAAATAGAGAGATTCAATTTCTAACTGAAAAGTTGGCATATAAAACGAACCTTGATGCAAAAATGAAAAGTTTGGCCAAACAAAAAGATGAGAAATCCAGTAACGAAGGACAAGAAATTGCGCAGTTAAAAGAGGAATTTGAAGAAATGAAGGAATTAAAAGATCAGGTATCATCTTCTGTTTATTCCATGAGTCTGCTGGTGTAGCTCTTTTTTCACTATTGCAAGTCAACATGACATTTTCATATTGTGAGGGAAGGTATCAAATGGTTGTAAGGTTTTAAATTATACAGAAGAATACTCACACGTACATAAACCTGAAGTTATGGTTCAGGCATTACCTGCTATTCATGTTTTTGTTGGTGTTGATTTTATAGAAAATTAAAGAATTGGATGACACTAACAGTAAAAATGAACATCGCATTAAAATGCTTGAATTTGATTCTTCAAACAATGAGAAGGAGGTAAAATATTTAAAAGACATGCTCAACGAAGAAGAGACCAACCAGCAAAATAAGAAGACTGATCTGGAGAAGTACATTACAGCAGCTCGTGAGGCCATGGAGCGAGAACGCAAAGACAGATATCTTCTGCTTGTTGAGCAAAACAAACTCAAACATAAGGTGGAAAAGCTCTCTGAAACCTGCAAGTCGTATCAGGTATAAAGATGTGTATGCTAATTTTTTACCTGTTGGAAAATATATTTTTCCTTTTCGAATGACTGGTAGATATTTTTCAGTGTGCTAGGTTTCTTACTGAAAAAACAGCTGTTGTTAATAATTCTTTTGTGTCATAATAATTTGTCTCTAATTTTGAAATGATTTAGCTAAAGAATGAGGAATTGTGTCGCATCCAAAATGAACTTGAACAAGAGTGTGATCAGTTTCGAAAGCTGAAGAAAATGATTCAGGAACACGGGCTTCCTAATCATGAGCAGCTTATTATGTTACAACAACAGGTATGATAATGAATTGTTGTTTGTCGAGATTCATGGATCAGCAACATCTGTGACATATTTCGCTAAAAGGGGGTACTTTGGGGTGACAAGAAGTGTCTGCAGCAACTATAGAATATACTTGATATGTTTATGGTTTGTCCAGTTGGCATTGAGGCTGTTCATGAAGATAAGTGTTTTTAACATCCAGTAATGTCTATGAACGACAAGTGTTTCATGCTAAAACGGAAAAAAAGTGTCCTCAACGTATTATTCAAATTAGACTTTAGATTAGACTAATTTTTGGATAGCAGACAAGTGGGGGACATTTTCAACACATGAACCCTAAACTCAAGGACTGAGCATCAGAGCAAATGTGGACTCTCTCAGCTTTAACTTCCTTGTCTTCATGACTAAAAATTTTACTTCAAAAATGTGTGTTCTACTTCTTTTTCCCAAGGCTGGACAACAGTTTGTGGCTGCAGACAGAAGAACAATCTTTGATCTTAGCAATGGGGATTTTAAGTCAATGCATGCAAAAAAGTTTTTGTATACAAAGCGAACGTAATTAGCAAAATAAATATTTGCCTGTAACACATTTACAAACTTAGTGTCAGAAATGATTGCACAGCAGCAAGTGACAAGAGTGCTGCAGTAAATCAAAGAAAATCAATGAAGCATTTGCAGCGCTGTTTTCCTTAGAACGTTTTTGATTACTTTTTGAAAACATCTTTACTAATTTATGATCTTAATGCACATATTGCTTTTTACGTATTTTCGTTTGCTTAACGATAAGCAATAGATCTATGTGCCTGAAGGAGGCTTTTGTTGTAAAATGAATCAGGCTTTTGTTGTTCCTTTATTGTTCGTGTATCAAAATGAAAACATTGCACGTTTTATAAATAATAAATCATAAGAGCAACAGAGAAGAGTCTAATGGTACAACATGTCACGTCTGTCAAATAAAAGTCCAACTTGATCTGTCATTAAAACACTTGAGAAATTTGTGCACAGATTGAATTATTATAAAAACTTCTTATACTTTTTTTAAATTTTCATTTTTAGACTGAAATGTTTAAAGACGATGTTTTGAGTGAAAGAAAAGATCGGGAACGAGCGCAGGCACAACGAGAAAAATTACGAAGAGATTTGGAAATAATGCAAAGTCGCAATCAGTCGTTACAGGAACAGGTCCAAATCAAGAGATTAATTGAAATTATGTTGTAGCTTAGTATGCCGCCCATTCTTTGAAAATACGTATTTTGTTTAGCCTACCCAACTGGGTTATCTTGATTATAATACTTTATTTTGTAGTTAGTGCATACACACATAAAAGTTGATATAAAATTCTAAAACTTCAAATTTTATGTACTGTATGGTACTTGAGAACAATTTTTGCTGTCAATTTTTCCACACTTTCTTCAAGAGCTCGTTTGTTTGTTTTTCTACAGTTGAATTAAATGAATGCCCAGGGCGTTAAATAGAGCATTTACAGTAGATTTTATCAAATGGATAACCTTTAGTCGTTCTTTTTTCAACACATGTATATTACATACTTTATTTTGTAGGTGTACAAATACCAGGAGCATATTATGAGGCTCAATACAGGTGACCGAAGGTATCAGAGCCACCAGGAATTTATCTCAGCTCAACAGGTAGGACTATGATAGTTAAGCGTGGTTCCCAATTCAACTTTTTTAGTGACATCAGCAGTGACATAAAGATCGAAAGGTTTTGATGTTTAGAGCACTGGCGTATGTCACTGAGACAAAACATCAAAGGAAAGATATTATGTTGTTGCTTAGTATAGTGCATGTGGCTTGTTGTTGATTAGTTTAGCAAGTAAGAAGGAGCGAGTGTGATAGCAAAATATGGAAAAGACAAACAATGTTCCTCGGTTAGCTGGATGGTGTCTCATTGACCAGATTTTTAAAGGAAAAATTTCACCCCTACAATGAAATATGGTAGAGGATCCGTGTCTTCAATGAAACAGGGTAAAGCAGTCTTTTAAGATATGTTATATTAGGTAGACAAAATGACACAATGGAAGATTTTCAGTATTAAATCAGATAGAGTCATTTTTTTACTTCATAATACTCTGCCTTGAAAAGTAACTACAATATATTTCGCACTTTAGAATTCTGGAAAGTTTGGTAGGCAATTTTCAAGTCCTGCCTACTACAATCCTAAGATTCGTGCTCCAGCAACAAACATTGGTCAAGTCAAAGCTGCTCAGCTGAGCAACAATGCTTTGAATCAAGCTGTGAATAGACAGAGTTCTCCAGTTAATGATTTGAATGCTGGTCGTTCGATGAGTAGCTTTCAAAATACTTACCAAGGCAGAGGAAATGGAATGCGAAATCCTCCTGGGTATGTGTGTTTGGTTCAAATTCTTGAAAACCTGCTAGTTGGAATGGTTTAAGGCAGGTTACGGTGTAATACATCTATTATTTATGAGCGACTTCTAAAAACTATTTTTTGCTGGAAAGATACCAGTGAAGCAATGAGGAAGGTTTTTGTTGATGGAGGAAATGGTGCTGTCTTTTAGCTTCTTAATGTCTTTTTGAAAAAATGTTTGCGAGAGAAACACATGAAACTAAACCAGTTTTTATAGACTAGCAGTCACTAATTTGAAATATCGTGAATTCCACTATTTACATAGAGTTCCGAAATATGAGGCAATTGTTTTTAGTTATGGCGGAGGAAATCAGTTTGATCCTTGGCAGCAAAAAGGCAATACACAACAACAACAACAACAAATACAACAACGTAACAATTATAATGGCTTCAACAACTTTAGTAGAGCACCTCGCTCTCCATTGTTGGGGCCGAATGGTGATCCATGGGTTCTTCCACCAAGTCCAAACAGCCCAACACAGCCTGCTAGTCAAATGGGACAGGTATGTTGTTTATAGTTCGTATTTTACTTGTATCTGTCTGGGCAATTGCTATAGAAATAAGTAAAACTCCTATGAAGTCCATACATAATATGGGTAGGAAAGAGCAAAACAAAGTGTTCGATTTGTTGAATTTGCCTTCTAGATGAATTCAGGTTTGAATTACAACAGTAATATTTGGTCCCAACATTCACCGACTTTGCCTTCTGCTTCCTCAAACAACTCGGTGCGAATGAATGGACAAATGAATCCAACAAGCAGTTGGCAGTATTCTAGTGATAACTCAAGCACGTATACATCACAAGCAGATGTAATGAAAAATTTATCAGGTATTGTTAGAAGTTGATTTTTTTTAATGTGACTTCCAAGTGGGCAAATTTGTTAAAAAGTCACTATGGAAGAGTTAGAAATACACTTCTCCACAGTGACTTTTTAAGGATTTTGCCCACTGACTTCCTATCTTCTTTGCTCTTACACTTGAAGTTCCTGCAAAGAAAGATTTATTTTTTGATAAAGTATGCATTAGCAATAACTTTCACACGGTGGAAAAAGTAATCTTTATATCAAAAAGTGAAAATAAAAAAATAAGAAAATGTTTTTTTGCAGAGAGCTCAGAAGAAGAGTTCAGCACATTAAACGGTTTTTCAACACTCTGTATGAAAGAATTTGATCAGCAATTAGGACAAAACAAAGAAGTGTAATTAACGACCCGGAGACATTCAGCATGATGGACATGCTTTCAACGATAATATTTGAAACATGTTTTTCTTAGAGACAAAATTCATGCAAAATATTAACCAATAAAGAGCTCCTGTTTCAAAACTAACCATGGTAACAAAAAAATAATTATGTCCATATGATCAGCAAAATTCAAGAACAATCTCATGCAAGGATTTTCAATGTAATTATGCAGTTTTAATAATAAAAGAACGTACAAAATGATGAACGCAGAGTATTTTATACCTTAGCTTTTGAAATCGAAGTATCTTTATGCTTTCAGAAAATATTCACTTGCACAGCATTATTTTGAAAACTTAAGAAGGTATGGCTTGATAAAAAAAATATGTCGATTTTCCTTTGCAGGAACCTTAAATTGTATTGGTTTTTAAGTACATCTTCTCAATTAAGGACAAGGGGTGTGCTTATTTGATTAAATAATATTGATACCTTCAAATGATGGACTGAAAGTGATGTGGAGGATGCCAGCTCAGACGTCATTTACGTGGAGATGAGGACATTACTGTAGTGTATTATTGTAAAAGTTCGAAGAAAAATACTTTTCTATGTGCTTGTTGCATCATTTTTCCTCAATTTTCTTTATAAGTGCAATCTCCCGAGCAAGCCTCCAAATAAGCGCACCCTTTTTTATCGAAGATATTGTTTAAGTGCTAAATCGAATGATTGCAGTATGTTAAAAATTTAGTGGTTGATTTCCTTGCTTGCGACACAATTACAACATGCTTTTCTGCTTCGCTGAATTCAACATTCCTCTGAGCTTTTGTTTGTCTTTTCATCCTTGTGCTTGTTTTTCTATTCTAATACTCTCTACTCTCTACAGCCTAGAAAAATCTGAAAATTGCTGCTGTAATAGTAAATTGATTGTCTGTTTTGTCTGTTTTGCCTACCCGGCGCATTCTCATTTTTTGACAAACTGTGATGTATGTTTTTTATTTCATTAGGCGAGTCATGGTCAACTGCCGTTGAGGATGCTCATGCATCTGGGGACCATCAGATTCAGATTTCATCAGGCTCTGAATACCAGCCAACTGATATCCAGCTGGATTCTGCTTCAAATGACAACATGGGATCAGCTCATGGTGTTGGTGGCTTTCAATGTGGGAAGTGTAACATGAAGTTTCAAGATACCGAATCATTTCGAGGTCATGCTGAAAAGTGTTTTAATTAATAGATTGAAAATAAAGTTTTAATGCTTTGAAAGAAGTAACTGGAATATCAACAGTTCTTGAGGTATCCCAGCGGGCAAAATCGATAAAAAATCACTGTGGAGGAGTGTATTTCTATTGAAACAGTATGCATTATGTGTCTAGTTTCAATAGAAGTACACTCCTCCACAGTGACTTTTATCGATTTTGCCCACTGGGAAGTGAGTATCAGAATAACAGAATTTTAAGGCTTTCAATTGAGTAGTACACCTTTTTTTAAAAAGATATTTTGTAAGTTTCAATTTTAATTTCGACAAGAAGAACACAAGTTTTGCCAATGCATTGTGAAACTTAAAAGGAGTAATGGCCATGAACAGTCTCAAAGGTGGTGTTGATTCGTCTCGTATTTTTTATTTGGACCCTTGTTCTTGATGCGAAAGGGAAAGTGTGTTCTGTTCAGGTATTCGTTGAGTTAGCCACATTGAGGATATCAAATTTGGATTTGTTTCTTTTTGTAAGGTAAACCTGTAGTAGCAGATAACTTTGTGTGCAGCAATCAGGAAACCAAGAGGACACTTATTCTTCCAATTTATCGTTCCCTCCTTACTGATGCCATGAGTTAGAGTGGTTGGTGTTATTGAAATTACAGGTTTGCGTGCATCTTAATTTTGAATTATTCTTAACGAGGTTGAATCTTTTTTGTTGTTATAAGCAGAAAAAGCTTTGACTGGAAATATATATATTTAATGGCATATTTTTTAATGGTACATCTTATTTTTTAAAGTTAGAGAATTTATAGTAAACAATTGAAGAAATAAAGCAGATTGTGTAATATATTTAAATTCGTATTCAGTTTTTATCTATATCATTTTTTTTTGATTTTTTTTTGATAGCTGAATGTGATATATGTTAACGCGATTCAATCCCCCCCTGAACAGCACTGCTTTCAGTAAAGATTAACAGAAAAATAAGGAAAATTCAGGGGAAATCGGAGACTATTGATCAGCTTTCATTACTGTATGATGTTGCTCATTTTTGTTGCTTCTACTAATAATTATGCCTTCTTATCTGAAAATTTTGACACCTTTTGTTCCAAATAGCTCGAAAAAAACCTCTGGGGAGGAATGTTAACATAGATTCAGACTAATTGTACTCCTTCACAGTTTAATTTTAAGCAATCGCTGTCAACCTGTTGATGAAAAGCACTTTGCATGTTATTAGGCCTTATGCATAAAACTTGTGTTACACTTACGTGATGTTTTTGGAAACTGGTAAGGTATGATTTACATTAGGTGTAATTGATGCTTGAAAATATTACTTAAGAACGATGTTTTTAATAATGGTTAATATAATGCTGAAGAATGATTTTTTTTTATTTTGTTTTTTCTTTTCTTTTTGATTTTCCATTATAATAGAATCAGGAAGAAATCTATTTAATTTTATTTATATTTTTTTACGAAACAAAAAGGGATTTATTTCGAACCAAAATAAACTGATATATTTTTTGCTGTCTATGTAGTGTTTTCAATAATTTGTTTAATTTCATGACATATTTAGGTATTTACTACTTGTATATAAAGTTTATCCCTGTCAGTCTCTTCATCACATTTTTTTCTTACAATCTCAATTACAAAAGGTTATCTTGATCAAGTTGTTGATGTGCTATTAGCCTGTGTTCTTTCACTTTTTGTTTCGTAAAAGTCCAACCTTATTGCAGAATTTTGACTTTAGTGATGCGTCTAGTGCCGTTTCATGGACATAGGAACCAGAGCTTTTTCGTAAATAATTTTTCTGTTAGGGCCATTGACTTTTCTGTCTGTGCGAAATAGATTTTATTGTTTGCCTTAATTCCAGATCATGGTCAAACAGAGGCATAAAAATCTCTGCAGTACTGCTTCGCTCTTTAAGAAGCATCATTTGACCATGATGTTTTTCGTGAAGTTGTGAATCCTTTTTATCAGTAATTTTTATTGGTGTTTATCTCATTGCTGGTCATATGAATGGATACTGGTACGAATTCTGATATTGGCAACATATTTTGATAAGTTGTCATGTCGATCTCTTTAATTTTGTCGGGGTCGTTTATTTTTAGTCTTAGTGGCAATATTTTGACAATGAGTTATATTTTTTATTTCTTCTTCAGCCGTGAAGAGTGTCAATGGGCTACAGTTCCCCCTTTTTTCAATCAGGTCAAACATTAACGTGCCCAGCAGGAATACATCTTAATAATCAAAATTACCTTACGAATTTTGAAGACCTCTTCTGACTCAAATTTATCTTCTGTTTTCAAGGCAGCCCTCTTTAATGAGGTAAAAATAATTCCAGTTGAAAAATAAGGAATACATCTTTATCGTAGTGTTTACATTCTTTTTGTCTTGGATAGGATATTGGTAAATAATAAGTCTATTTCAGTCACTGAAAATGTTTTCTCCAGAGAAGAGAGTTTTGGACACAGTAAATGTCTCATATGCGGTAAATTTTTTGTTTGGTTGCCTGATGTTGGCAAGGCTTCCCAGCAAGCCAAATCGTTAAAAAGTCATGATGCGTCTTGTTCAATAGAAATGCACTCCTCCACAGTGACGTTTCAACAATTTTGCCCGCTAGCTTCGTACCCCCCAAAACATACCTTTATTCTAGGTTGTGTATAATATTTTATTTAAAAGAAATTTTTTTCTTGTTTGAGATTTGTCGTTATTTCGTAAAGTTGAAAAATTTTATCACTTATTTACAAGAGTTTGCATTTTACTTTAAAAAAAAATACTGAATCAGCAGATTTATTTACATATTACTTTTTTTGTTTTTTTTTATATATTCCACAGACACCATGTAGGCGTATGTAAACATGGCGGAGTTAGCAGTGCTTTTTGGTCATAAATTTCTTGGGTATAAATTGTTAGTTTATTTGATGCTATTTTTTATTTATATGTGAAAATTCTACGATTACATTTTTTTCGTTTTTTCATTTCAAAGTTTTAATGCTTTGAAAGAAGTAACTGGAATATCAACAGTTCTTGAGGTAATATCATTTCTCAATCTTAAAACCATTATATTGAAATTTTAATATTTCATATTTTGATTCTGTTGAAGGTGTGATATTCGCGTGTTAGTGACGTTTGAGAATTTATACACACTTACTTAGTACTTTGTCAGTACATGTACAGCATGGTCACACAATTTCATTCGAAAGTGTTGTCTTGTTTTATAAGGTCGTTAAATTGTTGTGTGACCACAGTGTGCCTATAGGGTCTGAAGACTTAGTCTTGTTTTGTCAACATTCGTGGTTGAACGACATTGAAATGTTATCTCAGATACTGCTCCAATAATGAAGTGATCGTGTTTGATATTCTTGCGATGGTATAATCTTATGCAGTCTTGCGCTGTTTGGATACATTTTCTTTTCATGCGGCCCTACATCCAGCTTAAACAATGTTCATTTCATTGGTTACGATAGCGTGTGACTTGAAATGAAGCTATTTCGTTGGTTGAGAGTGAGCTCATGTGACATTCTTTTTAGCTCGTGAAAGAACACAAATTTTGGATTCGAAAGGGAGAGGGCATTGAAATTTGAATTTCGTACGTTACTGAATCTAAGGCATTTTGCTGAGGGAGCAAATTATGAAAAATTCTGAACAATGTCTTTTTTCAGTCTTGTTCCCAGTTTCAACCCATCAGAAAGACAAAGAGTGCTGGGAACGAGGTTGTTTATTCTTGTTTATTCTCATTATTTAATGTTATGTGACGAAAATGAAACTTGATCTATTTTTTAGTTTTAAAAAATTTAGTTCTTTTTTTTAAGAAAAATGATAAGAATAGTTATGGTCAATTAATTTATGCTTTTGTTTTCAAGATATAATTATGATAATATATTTACATCGATATCTGGAATAAAATATCTATATGTTTGTTTTGATTCACGTGAGATATTGTATGGAATTATGGATTTTAGTTACACTCTGTAAGTTTGAACCAGAAACACTTTATATTGTACTACGAAAACTTGTGTGCCTAGAATAAATTTCTAACAATCAAATATGTACACCGTGTGTTCCCTATATAGCGTAGTTTCGCATTTTGATTCGAAGTAACCAAGAAGAAGAATGAACTCAAATCACACTTCTTTTCTTTTGATAAGAAACCAGTATATAAGGAACCTAAGCCTCAGATTTGCAAAAAATAAATAAGAAAATAACTCTCCTTAAGAGTTAAGAAACATGCACCAAACAATGACAAAAATAAAGAAGCAAAATGTTTGTAGTTTGTAGTTTTATTACTACTATAAGTTAGTACAAGTAAAAGTTAAAAAGTCAAAGGCAGAACAGGTCAAAAATATTCCAACCTAAACAATCAAGTCTTCAAATCGTAACGATTGAATTTCGATAATTTTAAGAAACATTTCATTTTAGATCTTGAGGAATTCAAATTTGAGGAATTCAAATTTGCAAAATTTAAAGAAACCTGAAGCTCGCACCATTACTTAGGTTTCTTATAAAAAAAAATAACCAAACAAAAAAAAAGGAAGTCAAGCTCTTTTTCTTCTAGGGAAGCTGTAATCCTTCAAAGACACTTTGAAGAAAGCCTTCTCTCTATAATTCGAACTCTAATTGTTCGAATTATGGCAACCTCGTTCCCAGGGCTTCTTTCCGCTTCTTTTTTTTAATGACTGGCGCTAATCCAGCCTGTCGAAAAGCGAAAGAAGCGCTGAGATCGAGGCTGCGAATTATGGAAGTGTTTGAACTAAAGGGAGTTGACCTTTCTTAAGGA
>JAYJMG010006348.1:0-10943 GCA_036873935.1 Stomotoca atra
TTGATATATATTTACATGTAGTAGATAGTCATTGCTAGACTTTATTGCTAGAAGTTATAAACGATTGTACAAAGTGAATTAGTTTATAAGTGTCGATTATCTCCATAAGACGGCCTGAAAAAGTTCGGTGTTGTTGCTACTTTTAATTGTGGTGTCAAAATATTCACACTAGGAAATTCAATATCAAATCCCGAAGATCCATCAGCCTCAAGAAGAGTTGTGGTAAACATAAGCTAATTCTCCAATACAGAATTTTTATTTCACGTACCATAACTCGTAGAAAGAGTAAAATATTGACTTACAGTTAAAAAATGAAACTTCGAATCTGTTTTCAATCGCGTGGTTTTCCTCACTGATAATACACATGTATTTTCCAGGATTCATGATGACGGTAGAACCAGCGAGAGAATTGTATAACCTTGTGATATTATGAGTAATATTTTTATCGTCAGGTATAGACACGATTTTTCCACTCATCTGTGAAGACAAACCAAACGCCAAACATTCAACAAACATTGGTGCTTTGATTACTTCATTCCAATATGGTGGCTTGTTCTTAAACTGCAAGGATTGAACATGCAGCTGAATACTTTTGGACGTTGATCCTAAACGCAACAGAAATTCATTCCAAAACTAAACTATTCTGCAAAGTCTAAAATTTCGAAAACAACGAAAGGATTAGAAGCATAAAACCGTCCTTCCACTAGCCTGAACTCAAAGGTTGTTTAACCTGATCCCTAATCGCGATATCCCAAAGAGTATCTTTTATTTTCATAAAAAAGATTAAAGGTACTCTTAAATACCAAGCTCACCTTTTTTTCTTAAAACCTATGTCGAAAAGAAGCGATTCTAATTTAAAAGTAAAGAAACATAAGTGTCGAAGAAGCTAGCCGGAAGAGTTAGGTACCCTGACTAGATTGATGAAGGGTTAGACATTGATAAAATCTGTTATTCCTGTTGTTGTTGTTGTTGTTGTTGTTGTTTTCGTTTTGTTTCATTTTTATTCATATTTTCATTTGTATGCCAACGTTTTAAAATAATTTCCCAAATATTATTGAACTTCATTTACACTTCTCAACTGAAAACTGCTTCGTTCGATTTCGATCTTATCTTATATTCGAGTCTGCTAAATTACGTGCTGTACGTGCTTTGCGTATGTTCTTCATGTTTTGAATCTTTTGTTACGTTCTGTTTTGCTTGGTTTTTCTTTAGAACCATCATGATTTTTTTTTAATCTTACCTTTTTATTATTATTCTTTTGTTACTGCTCTTCTGTTATTGTTTATAGTTACCGTATTTCCTGTGCTTGCATAAGCGCCCTAGGTGCTTATTAAATTTTTTACGAATTAAGGTGGGCGCTTATCAGAGGGGGCGCTTATTTTAAAAATTTGAAGCTAGTGTAGGTGCTTATTATAAAACCAAAGAAACGAAGACAACACAAATTCAAACAACTTTAATCTATTTTCATTTTCCAATAATTTAGACATCTTATCGTCAGTCTCTGAGCCTTTCCGGGTTATCCATGATGTCGGAATCATTAAAAGTGGAAGGGTCACGGCTCCCATCCTTCGTGATAATTTTTCATAGCTTGCAGAAGACTTTCTCGTCTAGTCTGGGCTTATAACCCTCCTTTCCTCTGCTTTTATTTTTATTTATTTTTTCCGTTTGGAGTAGAGGAGTCGGCAGGAAACCGGACTAGTTGTCGTCCGGATGTCAAAGGTTTTTCATGTGATATGGGCCATGGACGCTTATGAAAGGGGGACGCTTATTTAATTATTTTCGGATTTAGGTGGGCGCTTAGTAAGGAATGGGCGCCTACTACAGGAAATACGGTATGTATTTCGTCTAGAAGAACCATTTATTTTTACATTTTTACCTTACATTACTCATTCGTGACTTTGGTGATCAAACAGTGCCGAAACAACTTTGTAACATCATCTGCTGCCTTGATTTTACTTAGTATAGCTTCGTTTGACTATAAAGGTGTGTATGTAGTAAGGAATTTGGCCGATATACAAGCCTCTTATAGTTATTAACAGCCCATAACAGATGTCTGAAGTGCTTTAAAAGTCATTTTCTTAGTGATTGTGGACATGGAACTAGTACACGTTAAATGTTGTAAAGTTGATCGAAATACAAATAGATAACTACAGCCTTCACACAGAAATTGATTTATGTATGTCCGTGTGTATTCTTTCCTTATGCTGCATTTTATTTTTATACAAGTACTTAAAACACGTAACCACGTAAAGCAAGTAAGTTAGCAGACTCCTTATATTCACCAATTCGCACGAATAAAAAGAAGAAAGAAATATAGAAAAAATCATAATATGATCCAGTCTTCTTACAATTCTAGAATTTTAAGTTGTCAAAATGTATGTTCAAATTATGAGAGAAACACAAACTCAATCCCACGGTTTCTTTCGCTTCTTTCGCACTTCGAAGATGAAGAAGGTCTGGGACCGAGTTTTAATGGAACCACTCACCTATATAATTTTCAGCGGTACACAAATAATATCCTCCATCTGCAATTTGTATTCTGTCTATGGTCAAACGGCCTCCGACTGATTTACTTCGATTAGACAAAGACCCGAAACCTCGTTTCCACGATACGCTGAATCGAGGATAAGAATGAACTTTGCATTCTGGGAAAGTAAAATTTGAACCAATATTGGCAACGATCGGTCCTTTAACTAATGAAATTTCTGGTGATGCTGCAATTATGAGAAAATAAATAAATAAATGAATAGCTATGAGTGGGTACGACTGCGGGTAACAGAAGTTTGGAAAGGTGTGAATCAAGAATGGCAAGAAGCGAATCAGAACCTAGGTAAAATCAATAATAATAAGAAATATCATACCTTGTACCTCCAAGTGTCCTGAGGCACTAACTTTACCTAAAATATTCATTGCTGTGCATGACACGTTACCACGGTCCTTCCCAGAAATATTTTTCACTTGCATATACGATATAATTTCAAAGTTTTCTCGATAAACATTGGACATTATGTGAAAGTTTTTAGCACTTGTACCCCACTGAACCTCTGGTATGGGATTACCTGAAATTTTACAAGTGAACGTTCTGTTATCATTTTCTTGGGCATTCTGGTTTAGAAAAGTTTGTTTCAGCTCTGGTGGAAAATACTCTGATCTTTCGTTTGTTTTGGAGTTAGTCTGGTCTGCATTTTGTGTGAACTCATTTGGATTTATTGGCGAACCATTGAAGGAATTGCTGCCAACTTTACTCTTTGATAACAGTTCATGTACCACTCTTTCCACTTCTGTTTGTAGCCTTTGATTGACTTCAGTTTTGATGAAAGTTTTTATCTTATGCATCGTGTAATAATCGAACATCGCTAAGTCACGGTGGTTACGCCATGTATCAAATTTATCTAAAAACATAAATGCCGTAAAAAGAAACTTGCATTGTATTTGGCTTTTATTTTAGCGGTTGTTTTTGATTCCATGATTGTCATAGTTCTACCTATCTTAATTGCAAATCTGTGAGTCTGAATTCTAATCAATTCCGTGGGTCTTGTGCTTTTGTGGGTCATGTAGCACCTATTTATTTTCCCGTGGGTCTATTTTCTGCTCTTTGGGTTTATTTTTGTGCATCTCCGAATTATTCAATGTCTGAAAATTTCTTTAAATGTCATATATTATAACCTCTTTTATGTTAGGAGAGCTGAGACGAACTTTGTAAAAATATTCGCTTAGAATTACCGAATTGCTTAACTTATTGCCTACAATCAAAATGGTAATAAAACAACACGTGTACAATAAGAAAATACAAAAACGTACATACCATGCTTCCTGATAAGTTCATCATAACATGAGTAGTTGCGTATCGAAAGAAGACTTGTAATTATAAAAAATGCCAATAAACTGATTTCTAATGTTTGTTGACGATCCATAGTAAATCAGACAAGCTCAAAAAAGTCAAAAATATCAGCCAAAAGACATAATTTAACATGTTGATGTTTCACTTAAAAGTTCTAAGAAGTTTATTTAAAAAAAACTAAGACTTGAAAAATGGTGCTCATGTTACAAAATGCTACATTATTCTGTCTTGGTATGCAAACAATAACATTATATATACTTTTTAGCCAAGAGCTTACTGTGTGGAAATGTCTCATAAGCTTCTGTTACGCAATCAACGGCATTTAAGCGAGCCTAGGATGATGGAAATTGGACTTAAAATTGAGTTCATGGCAACGCCAGACAATTTTTGGATTGGTGGTAAACAAACTACTTCGTCGGAAACTACTCAAACTTCCGTTGTAGCTGAATACTAGTGCAAGAACCTATGGGGCGCCGTTGTGGACAATATTACAATGTTTCTAATATACCTATACTGAACTTCAAATATAATTTCTAAGTTGAAAATATATAATGTTAATATTCTGATATACGTTCTAAGTTACATGTATATTCTAATTTGAAAATATATGTTCTGAGTATATCTTCATAAGTTCTTAATTAAAATTATATTAATTGAAAATTAATTAATTTAATAATAATTTAATAAATAATTAAATTAACCTTGTCTCTTGTCTTTGCTGTGACTAATTCAAAAGATATCCATGCAGAACCTTAAAAGATTATGATGTTCTTTAATTCATTTTCCGTATGGTCATTTTTTCATTCCGTATGTTATGATGCATTGCAAAAATTTCCAAAAGCATTACGTAATTCTTTCGGTTTTCCCGATTTGGTTGTCGGCCACCGGTTCGTTAAACTTGTAAACAGTAAGGCAAAAATGCATGACGCGCATGATATTCTCCATGTATGTTATCATGCGCCATATTGCATACACGTCAAAAAAAAATTCTTGATAAGCTCGGTATACCAATTCGAATTATGCAACCTCAATCCCAGGGTTTCTTTCCATTCTTTTCCATTCTTTATTTTTATGTAAACAGTAAAATATGCAGGAGGTGGTGATGCAGCAGTGGCAATAAAACATAGGTAATCGTTTATATTGAATCATGCAAAATTTGTCCCGTTTTTGTTATGATTTACTGCAAGAAACAATTTAAAATACGTTTATCCTACAAATTTACGATACGATAGCTACTAAAATTTCATCTTAGGTTTAAGGGTATTTTTAAGAGCATTGTCTTTTATTTGTAAATCAACAAATCAGACCATTTCTTCTCTTATAACGCGCTCATGATGCAAGTGTTACAAACTAGAAACGCTCTGAGATGGAGAGCTAGCTCAACATCAGAAGATAGATCGGTCTGAAAGCGATTTCTATATTTTGACAACACTCTAAACAGAATGAAAAAAAAAACAGAGGAAAAAAACGATGATTTAGAAAAATTGAAAATTTTTCCTAAAATCAATAAAAAAAGAATAAAATGAAAAACCCATTTTTACGTCAACATCTATGTGATTACAAAAACACCAACGCGCTGGAACCAACCTCTTTGTGATGTAAGGGGTGGGTTTACATTTACTTTCCCTAAAGTCCTTAATTTTTATCTATCCAAGATCGAAGATCCATTACCTATTATTTGTTAGAAAATTCTTTGATTCTGAGCTTCCTAAGAATTTATAATCCAAGGTTTAGCTGCTCGGTGGGACGGCAGAATTGATCATCACCAGACGACTCCTCTTCCTCTAAAATCTGTTCATAAATATAATTTATTGCCTCAAACGATTCCTAAATTTGATGTCTTCATCATGTCTTCATGAGGTTAATATTCGTTTTTACCACGAAATAAAGCAACATGTGTGACTGAAAATATCGTCAATGTGAAACTAAAAGTGATTGCTGTTGTTGTTATAATGCGTCATTTTGTTTATTTGCAAAGACTAATATGCTGGGAAATCAGGAAAATCGGATTAAGCTGCTCCGCGGATTCTTTCGCAATGCAATGGATATGCAGAAAATAATTAGCAAATAATATGAAATTTAGCATTTAGCTCAGATTTTACATTATGTGCATATCGTATACCAGTTGAAAATATTTGAATAAAGAAATGGAATACAAATAAGTTAAGAAAGTATATTTAAAAGTTAACAATAAATGCATGAAGTTGTGAACGTAATTATAAAGTTTGGAAGTTGTATACGTCCACAACGGCGCCCAATAATGATAATGTTTACAGCGAAAAAAAACAAATTTTCAAAATGCTTTTTCTTTCAGTTTTCGCAGGTATTTGTAATTTTTTTCATAACTATTCTGAACAGCTGCATAACAATGATATCGTAACAACACGAAATGCACATATTGTGGAACTGGTATTCTGCTAAATGTTCTTAATACAACACTGGAATTGCATCATATAACTGACTTTCCTAAAACAAACAAAAAACATGGCGGCAAATTTTAAAATGATGGCATACGGGTTTGATTGCAACTTCCTTTGCAAATCTTCCTGAATGGGTCAAGTCTAACTACGCTATCGTCGAATTAAAAAAGGGAAGAAATGCCCAGACGGGAAGAAGTTCTGATCAAAGTTGGCCTATTAAAAACTGTTATAAGCCCTACTTTTTTAACTTTTCAAGGCTAAAATTCACAAAACGAACTCCAGATATGAAGTCTGCACCCTCTAATTGTTGATTGGGCAAATTTTCATGAAAATCAGAGCACTCTTTGTTTGAATTGCATTAACGCAGATTTTCAGAAAAATCTGAGGACTTTCAATTTTTGGGTATAGCTGTAACGATAACACCTGCCAAATTTCATACCCAGGTCCTCAGGGTAAACATTTTGTCTTTTTACGGATCCTAGATTGGTAGCTGGTGGTACTGAAAAGACAGTGAAGAAACAGGGTCGTCATTATGGTTGGTTATGGTTGCAAAATTTAATAAAGAATGTTACACTTTTAAAATTTAGTTAAAAAACATGCCTCAAAAAGATTTTTAATTGGCGCATTTTACTTTTATTTTACATTGTACTACCTCATTGAGGTTCTCAGTGAATAGTTTAGAATCAAACTTTGATGAAAACCTCCAACTCTGACAATCTACCACTGTAACTGTAAATTTCCCCCATTTGCATTTCATAGTGATCGATTTTGTAGTCACTTGCTTGGCTAGAGAGATCTTCCGGTGAGGCAATAGCTTTAAGTTCTTCTTGACCAAAACAAGGTCCATAATGTCTTTTATGACACAGAACTTCTTGTCCTTCCTTAAGAGGTATTTTTTGTCTACCATAAGGTCCTTTAATGGTATACACGAACGTTTTCTTTGACTGCGTCGATTTCTCTGATCCTGAAATGAGAAATATTGTATTACAAAGTCAACATGTCACAATAGGCTCGTCATAAAAAAGACTTAAAATCAGTTTTAAAGTGGAAATAACCAATCTGGAAGAAAATTTTGCATTGATCTTTTAAACTTGGTGAAACATCACTACTAAAATGATGACAATACTTATTTCCTCTAATTAGCGCCGGGCCTTTTTTAAGCGCCCCCTTCTAATAAAGCGATGCACCAACTTGTGTGGCGCTTAATAGAGAAAATAGAAATATATCGTGCACAAAACATGATTTTGTATTGAGTAAATAAAATACTAAATTTTCTCTACTTTTATGCTTATGTATTTCCTTATTGAATGTTCAAAACTTTCTTTGTGCGGAACTTTGGGTTCGTAAGTCAGTTTTCCTACGGAAACTTTATCAAAAAAATGTTGACTATATACTTTTCACATTTTGAGGAAAAGTTTTATAAGCACCGCTTTCTTTTTTGAGCCGGGATCTGAACGTCGAAAATTAAATAAGCGCCAGGCTAATTAGGGGAAATGCGGTTTGGGCAAAGCGAATACTCGTCGGGCACTTTAACTATGGGCAAGTTGAATGTAGGTGCTCACACTCTTTTATCTAAGTGATTCTGTTAGGTACTAAGCTACAATAAAGATAAAAAATATCCTCGCAGCTCTCAATGGTATTCACAACGCAGAGAAATAAGAAAAGAGCAGACCAACCACAAAAATAGCATAGAAAATACAATAAACAAATACGGCTGACTTTTAAGTTCAAATTAGGAACGACAGTGTAAGCTATCATCATGATAAATTTGAAAACACCAATGCTGCTTTTTGTCAGTTTAGCATACTCATGTGCATTATGAAGACATACTAGCACTCGTTGAAACCTCATTTACAAGTCTAGTGTGACTCCGTAATCTACATGAGTATGATAAACTGGCATGAATGCTTTATCACATTTCTATGTATGTGTGGATAACTTCGACTCACACGACACTAAAAACTTCTGTTGGTTAGAAATCTTACTCTGTTATTAGCAGGGTGTTTGTTCGACTCATATCATTTACATGACCAATGTTGCTGGTTGTCTTGTTAATCTTTAGCACTGCAACAAATTTCGTCATCTTATGACTAAAAACTTACCCTTCTGCCACCCAACGTCGTTATATCCACCAAATATACGCTCGTCATTTGAATTGAGAAGAGATTCTTTGAACACAGCCACAAAGTGATTTTTACCGCCACATTTTTCGCGGTATTTTGACGCAAGCCAATTATCTCTTGTACCTTTGAAGCACTCATGTAAGACCCAGACTCGTTTATCCAACTTCTGAGCAGATTGATTTGTTTGTTTGATAAAATTGAAGAATTCACTGAAACAGAAAAAATCTTCAAATTAAAAACTTCGAAGTGACGAATTTTTGATTGTTCATCTTACACGGCCGTCTTCTTTTAAAGCACAAGTATTTCGAAATTTCATTGCTTTAAGATAGGTCAAATGTTTAAACTTTTACCAATGAGCTTTTAGAAACATAGGTTCCCGGCTCTTGTACCTTGAACTACGGTTAGTTAAGGAGTTGGATCAAGGATATCCAAAAAATGACCACCATTGAGCCTCAACATGATATTGGACACCCTTGTAATTAAACATTTTGTGGGTTTTCAGCTGTTTATGTTTATTTTGGACTGAATTTTAACACCGATCCGTATAAAGCAAAAATCTCTATTACTGACTTAACAGGCCTTTCGTGACAAACCATCCTAGCTGGAAAAAGGCTAAAATCCCCCAGCATCTCAATAACTATGTGAAGAGTTATAGAACATTATTGCAGGAAAGAGGTAATAGGGCCGCATGAGGGACGATATTTCGATTTCTGTCTTTCCTTGTAACACAGTGCATACCATGCTTCAACTCAAGCTTTACGCAGAAAAGGCCGTGAAAATAAAATGTGTCGATTATCTGCATACATGAATTGAATAAACTCTGTGTTGTGCTTCAATTTAAGCTTTACGCAGAAAAGGCCGCGAAAATAAAATGTGTCGATTATCTGCATACATGAATTGAATAAACTCTGTGTTGTGCTGCTTGTGCTACTTTCAAAAACTTCAATATCAAATCCCAAAGATCATCAGCCTCATATAGATTTGGTCAACATGCGCTGATTTTCGAATACAGCATTTTCATTTCACGTTTTAGAACTCGGAGAAAGGGTAAAGAAGCGAAAAAATTTGGACTTACGATTGAAAAATGAAACTTCGAATCTGTTTTCAATCGCGTGGTTTTCCTCACTGATAATACACATGTATTTTCCAGGATTCATGATGACGGTAGAACCAGCGAGAGAATTGTATAACCTTGTGATATTATGAGTAATATTTTTATCGTCAGGTATAGACACGATTTTTCCACTCATCTGTGAAGACAAACCAAACGCCAAACATTCAACAAACATTGGTGCTTTGATTACTTCATTCCAATATGGTGGCTTTTTCACAAACTGCATGTATTGGACATTGAGCTGAATACTTTTGGACGTTGTTCCTGAAGGCAAAAAAAAAACTTACTTCCGTACTTTTGTTGTTTCACAATTAAACTATTCTGCGAAGTCTAAATTTTTGAAATTATTCAAACCCTGGCTTGTTGTATGATCAAAAAACAACAAAAGGGTTTGCATTTCACTAGCCTCAGCTACAAGCCCTTCGAATTGAAACGTTGTTTTATCCCGTTTCTAATCGGGACACTCTAACGAGTGCCAAAACTATTTTTGTTTATGATTGATAAAGGTGCTTACCTGGTTGAAGGTGATTTTCTTATAATTAGACCTATTGAATAATATGCTAATCTTTTGTTGTTGGAAGGTGTTTGAGATCTGGGAACGCCCTGTGTTACAATAGAGGACATGGACCATGTTTTGGTCAGCAGGAACTTATGGCTAATTGGAGAGAACCACTCACCTATATGGTTTTCAGCGGTACACAAATAATATCCGCCATCTGCAATTTGTATTCTCTTTATGGCTGAACGCCCTTCGATTGATTTACTTCGATTAGACAAAGACCCGAAACCTCGTTTCCACGATACGCTGAATCGAGGATAAGAATGAACTTTACATTCTGGGAAAGTAAAATTGGAACCAATGTTGGCAAAGATCGGTCCTTTAACTAATGAAATTTTTGGTGGTGCTGCAATTAAGAAAATCAGAATAAATAAATAAAAAAATAGCTGTAAGAGGTAGCATTTTCGCTGAAGAACTGGCTAAATAAAATTTTCAATGGCGCAAAAATTAACTATTTTTTAGAACCTAGTTTGTGTAATACGGAATACATGTTCATTTCTTTTTGAATTTTTGAAATGTTTTTATATAGAAACACTGCGGGTAACAGAAGTTTGGAAAAGCATGAATCAAGAATGGCAAGAAACATTATAGAGCCTAGATAATATTAATAGGAAATATCATACCTTGTACTTTCAATGTCCTGAGGCACTAACTGTACCTAAAATATTCGTTGCTGTGCATGACACGGTGCCACGATCTCTTCCAGAGATGTTCTTAACTTGCATATACGATATGATTTCAAAGTTTTCTTGATAAACATTGGACATTATGTGAATGTATTTAGCAGCTGTGATTCACTGAACTTCCGGCTCAACGCAATTAAGGTGGGGTCCGAAACCTTGCATGGCTTTTATGCCTTCTCTGGCTTAGGGTTATGTTTTTTCAG
>JAYJMG010006459.1:0-10940 GCA_036873935.1 Stomotoca atra
TCATTAAAAATTAAGACTTTTTTTTGTTTTTTTCTCCAGAAATACTTATGTTATGTTGGTTTCTACCATACTTCATAAATTCAACTAAAAAAAACAATGAAAAAAAAAATTCACTGTCAAAGGGTATCCTGAGTCCTTAAACCGAGAGGACTGTAATAATTGGGAGAAGCAAACCATATGAGCAAACAGAGAGGTACTTAACCGTTGCTTGTAAGAGATTTCCAGCGTGGGCAGCTAGTGTGAACTAATGCTAGTTTTAAAGGTTAACTTCTTGACAGATAAATGATTGTTGAACACTACGAACATGGCTGCTTCGCTATTACTTCATATTGATTGGCGACGTGTTACTGGAGTTGGTTAACATTCAACTTTAAATTATACGAATCATGTTTAATATTTGCATGGATTCCCGATTCAAAAATTGTGTTAGAAGCCTTCATTTACCAGATTTACCACTTGATGCATAAATTACTGAAGAATATAAATTTGATTGCCCTGTCAGCGCAACCAGCAGTGCCACAATTTGGAAAGTTGCCATATTTTCCATTGATGCAACCGAAGTGCAAATTTTCAAGAAAACGGGGCATTTTTGGCCGAAATAAGGGTACGAACCCACTCGTCCCCAGCGCGATTTGTCTTTTTCGATGTTATAGAGACAAGAAATGCTGGGAAAGATTATGGGTACGAAACCCCAGTTTGTGGGTAAATTTCGAAAACAGACCCCCGGTATTTAGATCAGCACCATCCAATTGTTACTTGTGTATACAACCTCGTTCCCAGGGCTTCTTTCCGCTTTTTTTTTAAAGAAGCGCTGTGATCGAGGCTGTTGTGTATATTTTCAAGAAAAACGGAGCATTTTTAAATTTTGGTCGAATTGAGGGTCCGACCCCCAGTTTTTGGGTAAAGAAATATTCTGATGACGACTATTGAGAAAGTTAGAAAACTCAATAAGATGTTATCGTGATGAAAATAAAACAAAAAATATCATCAAAATATCGTCTATAGAAAATAGCAATTTGATAGCATAGCAATTTGTGAAAATCAGACTTACATAGACCTCCGACCTTATTACAATTATTAAAGAAATTGTTAACACGCATCAATGGTTTCATTTAGACGAATGTTAGTGAAAAGTGAATCAACATCAAGACTAGCCATGAACAGATTGGGATCTTCATTCACTATTTCCTTAGCAAACGAAAAAGAGTCTTTGACTGTAAATTCGTTAGAAATAATAGATGACAGTAAAAACTCTAAAAATTTTGCTAAATTATATGTTGGCGTATTAATGACAGATAAAATAGGCCTATATAAAGGACGATTAGTCTGGAACCAGTAAGGCAAAGCTTAGAGTACACATCCTTGGTTATATAACTTTTTTCTAACAGTGATTTAAAAACAGATCTATTACGAAGCTCTTGATTGATAACATAATTAAGTTGTTTATCATGATCAATTGTGTCAGGATCAAATTTGCCCGAAGAGTTGAGTCATGCCTCATTTCTCTCAATATAGATACATTTATCAATGACCATCCATTCAAACCAGACAAAATCAGACTAATGCGAATCTCTTGATTTATAACAAAATTAAGTTGTTTATCATGACCAACTGTTACACGATCAAATTTGTCTGAAAAGAGAAACATTTATCAATGACCATCCATTCAAACCACCTTGTTGTTTACATGTTATTCACTCGCAAAAACTCGCTTCAGGCAATAGACAACCTGTCTCGTAACCAATGAAATTGCAGAATTGCACCGATGGGTGCAAGGGCTTTCTTCCTCTACCATCAGTCGATCAGAAGGGAGAAAAAGCCATGGGGACGATGTCGAGCTTCTAAGTTTTATTATATTAACAATTCTTCAGTTACAACTTTGTTAGAGTAAAGCGGCTCTTGTTCATTTTTCAGACAAATAACAGATAGATAACACCTAACCAGGAAAAATTTCATCCCAAAAGAGTTGTAAAAACAAAGCAGTGTTTGCTTTATTAATCTATGTAATGTAAAAAATGAAAATAAAAAATATTAAAACGGCTTTTGAAATAAAAACTGCAAATATGTTCGTTGTGGTTTCATATGCAATTAAGTTATTTTGACAGAATAAGCTTTCCTTTTATTGTTTTGGCTCATTTATTTTCTAACTAATAAAAATTCATGTCCTAGTAATCAAAAAGGCTGGATAACTTTCTTTTACTCCGTCTTGTCGTCTTGAAAAGTAGCAACACACTTTTCCATCGGTAATTTACCTCGGTCAGTAACAATCGTCTTCTGTGCACATAATTGAGTGAAAGTGAAAGGAATGATGAATGCCAAAGCAATAACAATCCTTGTTTCAATTCAATATTAGCATTGATACCATGACAAAGGTCACGCTGAATAAATTTGACACACAGATGGGTGAAGAGTTATAAGTGGAAACAGAAGCTTTACTCCAACCGAGTTTGTAATTCTTTGTTTTTCGTTCGTTCTGCAGCCACGTGTGCAATGGGGCAAAATATTCCTGTAGTGCATCAGCTGTGATATTTGGTGACCCAGTAAAATTGCGTAAAATATCTTCCCATTTTTGAGAACTTCCTAGGCTCATCAAATTGCTAATGAGAAAAGTGTAATAAAAAAATAGTGTGCATCAATGTTAAATTAAACCAGAACACTATGGTAAAGTGAAATAGAACTCAGAGATTCGTTGCGGAAGGCAAAGGGAAAACTTACCACTGTGGGCAAAATCGTTAAAAAATCACTGCGGGTGAGTGCATTCATATAAAAACGATACGCATAATGCGTATCGTTTCAGTAGAAATATACTTCTCCACAGTGACTTTTTAACGATTTTGCCCACTGGGAAGAAGGTAAACTAACAAGGGATTAACGTACCGTAGTGCCTCTCCTGCTGGCTTGGACTTGTATATTGAGCACCTGTGTAAGGATTTTGTGTTTCCTGCCAGCTTACACAACTTTTGATGGAAAGTGAACTGCAATACAGATGCACTGAAATATCTAAAGAAAAAAAGAGAAATACATTAAATTTACGGAAATAAAATTATTTATGTAAACCGGAGAAGTTTGTTGAGAATAAGAGTTGGTAAAGTTTATATTTTTATAGATGTCAGAGAACACAGTATCGAATTAAGCTGCAGTAAATGTTATGGAGTTAGGATAATGTGTTTCAACTCGATAAATTACTTTTTTCGTGTATTTCTCATCTCAATAGCACCAGTGGACAAGCAATGACATAAGAATGCAATAATTTTGTATTTAGAGAAAGTGATAGCCGTCTGAAATTCTAAATTTCCAAGCATGTTACTGACTCTTCATTATTGTCATTAATACGCTCTCATCTAAAGCAATAAATGGATATGCCATTTTTGTTTCAAAATATTTCCCTAAAAAGCTCGTTTTGTTTGTACCTGACTACCACTCATTGATGCTTCCCACCGTCTACGGACAAGAGGTCACAAATGAAAGGTTAAACCAACCTCGAACCGGGGTCGCTTGTCTCTTTTTGATATGAAGACGGCGTGATGTCTTCGTATAAAAGAGAGACAAGCGACCCTGGGTTAGAGGTTGAGATTAAACCATCATTTGTGTCATCAGTTTTCATAAAAAAATCATCAGACATGAGCGCAATTGACTAAATAAATTTAAGGTCAGGAAAGGCTCAACCAACATAAAAAGAGTACCAACCCCAGATACGAATAATCATATGTAATATGTTGCTTTGCTGCAGGATCAAAATCAAGTGAGTCGTTTCGTTCCACAGGAGGTTTAATTCCTTGATATTTGAGTCTCATATCCCACCATACTTTATTGTAATCTTCTGGTAATATCTTGCCTTTGTGAACCGCATCAGTCCATTTCTCCAAAATATACGCATATGGTAGAAATGCAACTTCAGTTAACGCTTCGTACATTAAGGCAGTAACGTCGGCCTCTATAAGAAAGGTGTAGAAATCATAAAAGTTACCTTTTTAAATCGTGGTATACACGAGTGTTTGGTCTGCAATTTCATCGTCGTGAAGTCAACTAGATCGAGCTTGAATTCCAAATTCTCTTAGCCTAGATCTGTCAGGCACACCATCGCAGACTTAAAATATCTCTTTTTTAATGACAAAGATAGTTTGAGATAATTTGTGATTAAAAATTATATGCGAAGAAGCGCTGTCTGTTTATCGTGAAAATGACTTAATAACATCATCTTTGATTGCCTTTGTCTATAATAACTGAGAGAGCATGAAAACCGGGCAGAAAAACAAGAACGATGTTATGAAATGCATGCAACTTGTTTGTTAGGTCACCTTCCACGGCTTGCACATCTGCGCATTTGGGTGAGTGGAATTCCCAAATCGACGGATTTATGACGGTTCGTATCGCCATGAGTTGCTACGCCGTCTCAATTCTATATTCATATAGAGCAACCTCGTTCCTAGGTCTTCTTTGCGCTTTTTTTACTAACCTTAGCCTGTAAATAAAAGCGTAAAGAAATCCTGGTATGGTTAACGGAAAACTTGTAAAACTGGTTTAACATTCCGACAAGAAAAATTTGTTTACAAAAAAGAAGACATTACAGTGCTTTGTTTTGAAATACGTGCGTATTTTTCTTCCCTCAAGACGGAATCATTGCATTGCAATCTTACTTTATTTTACATCACCAGCTTCAAGTTTTGTAAAAGAAGTTTGATATATATAATCTATTCATGTTTTTCATAAATTCACAACATATAGGGCAATAAAACAATATTAACTGTCTTTTTCGATCTGTACCGGAAACATTGCCCTCGGTCATCGCACAGACCTCGCAAGCTCGGTCTGTACTTAGACCTCGGGATATATTTCTCGGTACAGATCGAAAAAAACAGTTAATATTGTATTAGTATTTATTTGCTAAAGGTGAACAAAGCATTACCTTTTACTGAAACTTAACCTTCTTTCTTTAGTAATAAAAAAGATTCGAAATGCATATAACATGAAAAGCACAAAATAAAAACTGCTAAACAATTTGTGCAGAAAAAACAAAATACAAATATAGTTTTCTTTTTTTGCGTTATGGTTGGTTTTGATTAGCTCGTAAAGAGCAATTTTTATATTTCTTTTGTAATTTTATGTTGTTAATAGTATAAACAAACGAATAAGAGCTAATGCCGCTTTTTAACTTTTCACCAGAAACATATGACGAAAGTGTAAACAAATTGCCTTACCATACGAGTTGGTAACTCCGTCAAGTAAACCAATCTCCTTGAAGTGATCTGGTGTGAAAACAGATAATTTGATAGTCTCACCAATGGTGGAAAAAAATGCCAAATGTGGCGCATTTCGGTGCAAATAAGTTTGGTTCCAATACGATAAATAGTAGTAGATGTAACCAAGTTCAAAGTGAGCATTTACAAAATCTTCCTGAGTCTTACGTGTGCACATAATTTGCCTAAATAAAGTGTAAATATAAAATTTCACTTAAAATGATACTAAAATAATAAATTTGTAATAACACTATCGTAATATAAAATAATAAATATATTTCATGTAAAAGCTTTTCGGCTTACGCCATCATCAGTACATATTTTTTTTTATTTTTTTTTTTTTTTCTGTTTATATGTACTGATAATGGCGTAAGCCGAAAAGCTTTTAGATGAAATATATTTATTATTTTACATTTTAATATGGCGAACAGATTGTCTATTACTATCGTAATGATTTCCCCTATTCTCCTGGAAAAGCACACATGGCTCTCGCACCTCAAAATTAAAAAAGGGTCCTTATAAAGTCCGGCAGGAGCAATCTTTTGCTTCTTTGAGCTTCTGCTGAATCCTGCATCACTGCAGCCTTGGAGACGCCAAAGACAATTTACAGGGGGTTCTTAATAAACATATAATAAAAGGGCCCGCTAAATGGCAGAGACTTTGTCTATGTTTAAACCATAAATAATGATTTCTTTACTTTTTACTTTAAAAAATTCAATTGCCATCCGGATACACGAGTCATATCAATCATCAAAATTCATTACATTATTTCAAGTTACCAATCTCTTAATCTGTAGTTTAAAGCCAATCGGCTCTAACTTTTAGAAGGGGATGACTTTTCTGTTAATTTCAATAAATCGGAGCAAGTAAGCCTCCTTTAACTAACGTTTGCTCACCTTACGTCTTTAGATCCATTTCGAACAACATACATATCCCAATTAGATAAACTACAATCCACTGTACGGTCTGCAGGTTTCTCAAGGAGGCTTTTCTTCCAGAACGATTTAGGCAATGATTCAAATCCCAAAGATGTATAAAACGCTTCAGCTTGACGAAATATTTTGGTCGCATCGAAGTTTTTTTTGATCGCTGGTGTCGCGTCTAGTGGTGCTACGTCTGCATAAAAACACAAATTAAAAATGCTTTATGTTAGACAAGAAGAATGTATGGCAAAACAAACAAAAAATTGAATCTAAAGAAATAATAATCTTGCAGATGAAAATCATGAAGCAGTTTAAGATTTTCTTTCATATTGGAGATCAAATAAAGAAACAGAAAAACGAACAATTAAAGGAAAAGAATCAAACCTTTATACGGTTTTACGAGTGGGAGAATGTGTTGCCATTCTTGAGCCCACATATTTCCAAGTAAGTGCGCAGGAATTGCTTCACCATCTTTCACCAACGTTGGATACTTTTCTTGTAGCCTATATCGTACATAAGCATGCAGTTCTTGGTACAGCGGCTGCACTTCCTGCCATATGTCGTCAGCATGGTGATGCATATCACCACTCTCATAAATGCTTCTTCTTGCATCCATAGAGTCGGTAAAACCTATAATTTGTGCGTGCTGCATATCTGATGTAACGAATTTAGGGTAAATCGTTTTTAGTGGAGGTCGCACAGCATCCCTCCATCCTTTCCAGGCATATAATAATTCGCTTGGATCCGTGGATTTCTCCATTATTTTTTTTAACTCGCTTAGATATAATGCAGTCGTCCCGTTAGCAACTTTTATACTCTTCACAATACTTTTGTTGTAGGGCACTGAGCCATAATAGTATATATCGTTCATTTGGCGAAGAAGGCCAGTGACAGCGTCATAATATGTTAAATTAGATGATGTCTTGCTCTTTAATATAAAATTGAATTGACGTTTTACTTCTTCACTGGAATCACTCAAATCAATCTTTAAGGCTTCTTTTTCCATTTTTGTTTTTATCGGAAACCGATCATTATATGTTTGATCCACTAACCTCCAATTTTCGTCAGTAATGTTTCTGAAATAATTGTTGTAAGAATCCAGAAAAGGATAATTTATTTCCGGCATACGTGCATTATAATCTTTTAGATAATCGATTGCTGCTTGCTTTTGTGCATTTGCAATTATTGAAACGAACAACACAAGTGCAATGGTCTTTAGAAGCATCTTTACAGCACCGCTCTGAGCTCTACCAAATTTCAACCTGACTATACTGCTCTTTCGTTCAGCAGATATAATTTGACAAAAATATAAAAAACAAATTATGCAAGTATTATACTAAAAGTGTAAAAGATTGATACTGTCTGTCTAGGTCAAATGCACGAGCTCTATGTTTTCATTTTTTTAAATTAGCCACTTTTATATACTCGATATACCACGTCATATTGCTGTTTCAGCAAATTCTGTTTTGCAATTGTCAAGCGCAATAAAGTTTAACGAGGGTGTTACCACCCAACAGTAACCATTTCCTATTTAGAAATCCGTAATCATCGTCGTTCTGGTCACTTATCGTATCAGTATTTTAATGATAAGGTAAGCAGTCTATGATATTTGTGACTTCCTTTGGGAAATCAAATTTCTCGAACTTTCATAACTAATACTATTTATACCTCATTAAGATGATACTGTTATTTTGTGATATGATGTCAATAATTTGATGAAAATTAAATGTTTTGACCTTTTTTGCAATAATTTGCACTCTGCATGGCAGCAGGGCAATTGTAGGCAGAACACTACAATGAAATGAAAAGGAAAGAAAAGACAAACTCTTAGCGAGATAAAGTTGGAGCATCAATTTGTTTTAACAAAAGGCTTTCAGTGGCTTTACTTTTATTATTATTTTCTTCGCCTTAATAATTTCCCTGCTGATTTTAAAACTTGCAATATATTTTTTTTTCTCCAAAACATTTTCACATTTTGCTGACATAAGTTGAGAAGCCCTACCTATGCATTAAAACTTATTAAATTGTGGAACATGCTGCATGAGCATAAAACCTGTCAAAGAAGGCTTCTCTCGTCTAACCATTTGATAGTGTGTTCGCTACTTATACTGCGGAAAAAGCAGTAAAAATATGGAGTCATAAATGGGTGTGAAATTTCAGGAAAAATTGTGTGTTATTTTTAAAAAAAACATTTCAAAATTAAATCGAAGGTCGGGAAAAAAAGGTATTTCTTTTTTGTTCACTTTACTGATAAAATGAAAAATTCGGAAGATCATTAATGAAGGAGCAAGAATTCAGTTTCTAATTTATTTGGCAAAGCTTTTTACAGATTCTAGTCCAGTATTTCCCTTTTTCTTCCATATATTAAACCAATTATGTCTATTTATATTTTCAAGTTTCATTCATAACGTGATTGTTTTTCATGTTACATTGTTAATTGGAACAAAATATGCCCTAATATGGCGAGGACACAGTTTTCTTGACAAGCAAATTTCAAAGCACTTTGTAATTGAAGACGGTTCTTTGATTTGACAATGATAATTTTCCTGAAGTAAGGGAATTTTTCAAATGGATTTCATTGCACATTACATTTCAAAGGATATTATGTAATTGATGTAACATAAAAATGCATGTAATGGTTCTATATTGTCTCATGATCTGTTTCTATATATATATATATATAGCTATATCTGTCCCATATTTCTCACCTAATCATCTAATCGCTTCAGTTTTAAACAAATTTTACTCGAACCAATATTTTTATTGCTCACATTGCACAATACCTGGTTATGAAATGGCATTTGTTTCATTAAAAACATTATCTTGTCGTGAGTAATTTGCTGAAATAATTTTAATTAACGAATGTGTTGCTACAATTTGATTAACTTGCAACTTTCGAAGAGATGTTCAATTCAAACATGATTCAAAGATTTGCACAAAGAGAGGAACAAAGAAGTTTTTCAAAATAAGTCGAAACAAATAGAAATCGTGCAAAAGTCTTGAGAAATGTTGCAACTACTTTTACAATTGTGGGAAGGATGACGTCAGAATTTAAGCAAAGTGATGTACAGATGCCGCTCGATAAGTGGAACCCTGAAGGGACCAAAGAAAATGGTTCCACTTATCGAATGTTCCACTTATCCGAAGTTTTACTTTTTTTAAATTTCACCAAAAAAGCGCAGTTCTGGCGAAATAACCCCTAAAAGCCATTTAAAAAAGTGCAAAATCACCAGAAGTGGTAAAATAAGACTCAAAAAATGTACTGTAAGTGTGTTACAAACACACGTGTTATTTTTTAAAATTATTCCACGGTTCGAATTTCTAAAAAAACGTTTGAACGTTCGAAGTCCTGAAATTTTCCGAAAAAAATAGCAAAAGTTCCACTTACGAGAGGGTAATTTGGCTCAGGGGACCAGAAAATAGGTTCCACTTATTGAAAGTTCCTGTTATCGAGGGTTCCACTTGTCCGAAGAAATTAATAGGGGTTTGTTAAGGCCAATCCAAGGGACCGAAGAAAAGGGTTCCACTAAACTAAAGTTCCACTTATCCGGGGTTCCACTTATCGAGCGGCAACTGTATAGCCATAAAAACTATGGAACGTTTCAAAGTTTCTCCTGCAACCATTGCTATAAACCGTAGTTTTTCATTTTACTGTAATGTCCCCAAGAACAAATTAATCTCTGTTTTCCCCTTTTTCTCTTAAAAGGAGAAAAAAACGAGAGCTTAGATTCAGTGGAGATGTTTACAACGCTTTCTTCAGCATAAATGACCAATCAGAAATCATAATGTCAATCAATGATCATATGTTTAGCTATTAGCCAATCAGCTTCTTCAGCTTGCTAGCACTAGAAAACTACATCTGGTCACCGAGCTAAGACTAATTAAACGCCCTTAGCGGGCGGAAAGATTTCTGTCTTTTTTTGCACAAATTTTTCATGCATTATACATGAAGTATGAACAGTTTCTTTTCTATAGAGACTTGTATGGAGAAAAGTCACCTTCATCGCTTGAATTAGTAGAGTTACTGCAAACGTTTTCTGTTTCCATTGGCACATTGCAGATTGCACCTTTAATTTTTGGAAAATTACCTTTGGGCATGATAACAACTTTTTTGAAAAGTAGTCGCTTGGCAACCGGAATCTTTTCCAGTCTATTAATATGAGATAAACTTTGTGGCAAATCAAACAGTTCAAGCTTGTTACATACTGCCTGACACGGTGTTCTAATCTTTTTGGATTTTAATTTATTATGGCAGGTTATACAAACATATTCGCACTGGCCGAAACTGCTTACATGTGAGAAATAAAATTTAGAGTCCTGACTTGGATAAGCGCTGTTATCAAAAGTAACAACTGAGCGTTTATATAAACAACGATTGCAAACCACACCATAGTAAGGTCCCTCCATTGCAAGTTGCTTAAATCTCTTGACCCGGCAGCAATGTGGACTCCGTAAAAAAAATTTTTTTGAGACAGCAACCCGTTTTCTTTTTTTGAACAATTGAGAAGCATGTTTAGGTGAACCTTTTTTCCCTGAATATTCTTCACGTCGTTATTGAAGCTTGTTTTTATGTTCTGGCAATTGTTTTTCCTCGCATATTGATCAAAAGTTACAAATACATTCCTAAATTAGTATAAATAAAAATCATTCCCAAACATCCTGTTATGCCAGGTCTTATTGCCATCACTCAAATAATTTTCAGCAATAAAATTTTGAACATGACGTAGTGCTGAGAATTTTATAAGAACAGCTGCACCATCTTCGGCTAACTGTCCTTGGG
>JAYJMG010006570.1:0-10939 GCA_036873935.1 Stomotoca atra
TTTTCAGCCTTAATTCCGGTCTGTAAATTATGAAACAAAATAAATCCCGTCAAGCGATGCTCACACGTACGAAAGTTAAACGACTGACGTCTCATTAAATTACAGACCCGAATATCCGTGAAAAAACTTCTGGCGAAAAACGGCCGATTTTCACGTACGTGACTAGTTGCAATTCAAGCATTATAATTGAGCGCCAAAATATTAAAAAATACTTTCGCGAGTTTCCAAGCTTTGCGGGCGGGATTATGACTTTTCTGACAACCTCGATACCAGGGTTTCTTTCTGCTTTTTGATGAGCGAGTAAAAACAGACCATTGCGCGCAGGGGGATATATGAGATAACGTGAGCAAAAATATTTAATACTTTCGTGTCTTGAAGAAAAAAGGTTGATTCTTTATCTCTTTGACATTAAAGAGGAACTCCAAGATAGGAAGAAGAGATACACCTTGAAGTGTGGTAAAATTTTGCTGGTGCAAGTGCACCAGTGCACCACTGCTAAATCCGCCCCTGACGTCATATATCTGAATTAAATTGCATACCAAATTCCCACTTACTATTTGATGCATTAGTTGAGGTGTAATTTAGAAAAGCTGTTAAAGGAACAGCAGAAAAACGTAAAAAAAATATTATTTCAATCAGAGTTCGAAGAAAAACACGTTATGCGAGATCTAAAAAAAAATTGCACTTATTTTCAATAATTATCACACTCAATGAAAAATAAGGGCTTTGTATTTACTCCGTACAGGCTTACATGGGGATTAATGATTTAAAAAAATTGGATTTTCTCATTTTCTCATTTTCTCTAAATACCCCCGACTATGTCACTTTATCCTTAATTCTGGTTAACGTTAGAGGATATGAACCCCACTATAGAAGAAATAAACCCTGACACTATACGAAACAAATAGAACAAAAACTTACCAGATTTATCTATTTGGATAATAATCTCTTACTTTTTCTCTATTATGTACTGCAATAACTTGATGGACATTGATGACGAATACCCCAATACTTGTACCTCTAAACTAACACACCCAATAACCGATGGCACATACCTTTTGTAGGGATTGTGTCATTTTAGAAATCACTTAACCACCTCTCTTGGAAGAGACTTCTGTTTCTCATCTGAGAAGGCAGTCAAACCAATAGATACCACAGAATTATAATCAGCATGTTCTAAAAAATTCCAGGGAAAAAGCTAGAAAAAAACTGACCATATTTTTCATTAAGAATGAAAGTTACTTCCAAACAAAGTTTGTCTTTAGAAGAAGATGAAGGCTTCGTATGATCCATACTACCTTGATTTCTTGCAAAACGAAAAATTACTTTTCAGTTTTGAGCACACCGAACTACATACATAATTAGACTTTCAAAATTAATAATACCACAATACAAAGAATATTATAATTCACTTCACAGAATAAGGTAGAAAATATACCTTGAATAAAATTTGCAAAAATCTCTTCAATGTGCAGCATGTTATTGCAATGCATGAATTGCAACCCAGTTTCTGTTGCAATAGTTTGCGATTCACCATTGCAACTTGCAGCAGTCCCAATGAAAAGTTTGACAATTATACAACCTGCAAAATAATTTTTTATTCATTCACCCCTATCACAGCTACTAACGTCTTATAAGAAGTTATTTCTTGTGTATCAAAAATCTAGTTTTTTGGCATACACATCATTGGTAAAAATATTAAAATTACTAACAGTATTTTGCAAGAGTTTTAGAAGTTTCTTGAACTTATGATTTTTTTCGCTATCTTTGAGAGGAACATAATTTCCATTCTTATTCACTGCCTGCCTGTTCAATTTCTCCTTCTCAGAGGTGTTCAGGGATAATTTTTTTATACATTCCTGCCTCTCTTCAGAGACCAAAATAATTGTTCAGTATATAATTTCTCATAAGAAAGTTGGCCCCAATGTAAAAATCGTGCTAATACAATATTAACTGTTTTTTCGATCTGTAACGAGAAATATTGCCCGAGGTCTGTGCAATGACCGAGAGCAATATTTCCGGTACAGATCGAAAAAAACAGTTAACATTGTATTTATTGCCCGATATGTTGGAAATTTAAGAAATGCATGAATAGATAACTGGTGATGTGAGCTAAAACAAGATTGCAAAACAGTGACAAAAATAAAGATTTTCAGAGTGTAGCTACAGAATATGTTAACAAGCTGTACGGAATGAAACAAAGTACCAAGCGGATCTAATAATGTCTGTCACGTGACACCCAGAACCTAGTTGTTTGAGAAAAAAGTATAAAATCGGTCTTCTTTCTAAAAGGATGTCAGAAAAAGTAAAAAATACCTGGTTACCTAGTTTTTTCCTACAAGATTCCCTATACATGCAAAGTTCAAATTGCGCTATCTTAAAAATGTTTTTCCAACCACTACCTGAAAACGTAACAGGAATTTTCAGTTTTCCCCAAAAAATGCGCAAAATATAATGTTATTATTACACGTTATTATTCCAATGGCTTCTAGCTAACGTTTTGTGAATGTCATTTTTAAGTTTGTACAAATAATGTTCCAAACATAACGTTAAAAACACGTTATCTAAATAACGTTTCTGAAACCGTTTCTTAGTGTCGTTTTTTGAATGGTAATTTGGAGTTTGTTCGAAGAACGTTTTCTTTACACGGTTTTTCTAACGTGTTTTATTTGTTCGGTTTTAACACGCTTCTATAAAACGTTACCTTAACGTTCTTTTATAGCTCAGACAAATAACGTTCATAAAAAATCGTTTTAAAAACGTCAATTATTTGGCAAAACGTTTGGCCTAAAAATTAACTAAAGTAAAACGTTTTTAAAAGGTTTCCATGCCCACTAGGAAGGCAATATGCCCAGAGAAATACGAAGAATGGCTTGCAACTGTAGGAATTCATCAAGAAACAGATGCTGGGAATCTGAAACCTCCGCCACGCAGTACGATTGTAAACTGGAACCTTGATTCCTGAAATGAACGGCCATCTGAAATAATCCATAAACCGTTTAAAGCGTGTGTTTTAAAATCAGCTACTGATGAAAGTGAGGATAAAGATATCAATTGTTTCAAAGAACACCAGCCTTGTCACGCTGGTCTTAAAATGCGCACGGAGCAAATGTAACTACAGTAGCCGTCCGTTATTTCGAACTCGGAAGAGACCAGAGATTTTGTTCGAAATAGCGAATGTTCGAAATAACAAAGCCAGAAGATAACACATTTGTTGCAGATCCCGAAGAAATAATTGATGCGGCGCCTTTTGAAATGGATGTCGACGACGACGAGGAAGAAGATAGAGATATCGAAATTGATTAGCTTTTGTTGATATTTTTTTAGAAAGTTATGTTGTGTTATTAAAATATTTTTTTATTTTTTTCACACAAAAATGTTACATAAATTAATAACCCCCTCCCGAATAAGCCTCCCACCCCTAAAACTGATTTTGACAAATAAGCCCCTGGGGGCTTATTTGATCATTTACGGTATTTGAATTATTTCCCCGAATAATAAAGCAAAAATATGACGATGCAAATTTTTTAACCCAATTTAATTGCATTGAATAAGCACGTTCATCCAATTTCGACAAAGCGGAATTTTATTGTACGCATGCGCAGTTACGCCGAAAATTTATTCGTGGAGTTTTGAATTTTGGAAAGCTGCGGGCGGTTTACTTTAGTGAAGGAAATAGCTCTATTTCGCACCAATATTTGAAAAATGTGTAGAAAGTATATATTTGGCTGGAAGCTGGATAAATAAAGTTTCTTATATCACTTATTTGCATTAAATTTGCCCTTTTCTTAGCCATGATATATCCAACACTATTCTTGGTAAAATACGACTACTTTAAGTGACCAAAAACAACACTCCTTGGTTTTTTACTTCCAAGTCAATTAAATAAAGTGAAATCTCTATAATTCGAACTCCAAGGGACGCAAGAAAATCGTTCGAACTATGGAGTGTTCGAATTACAGGAAGTTGGCCTTTTATAGACAATTTTCACGGGGACAATGGATTTGTCCGAACTAGGGAGGTGATCTAATTACAGGGAGTCGAATTACAGAGAGCAAACATTCAAGATTCTGTTCTGAAAATGTCAATCCCCTCACACATTTTTTGAATGCGTGACAACAATTTTTCTGTTGCATGGTGTACTACCTCCTCCTAGATCGCTTCAACGCCTAAATTGTTGTGTGTACATTACAGCTATTAATGAACACCTGCTGCTAATTATTTTCCCTCCCAAGGACCGTAGACGGCTAATTTGACCTTTTTTGGTCCTAAAACGGCTATGCGCTGGTGTTTTCAAAAAGAGTATGGATTTTCGGACTCAAAAACCGCAAATTCCCGATTTTCAACTTTTCACGCTAAATTGTTGTTTCTTTATAGGGTTACCACTTTAAACATTTACAAACATACTCTAAACTTCCGAATAGGTGGGGGGGGGGTTTGAATAAGGGGGGGGGAGTGTGGGGTTGGAATAAACGAGGGGGTGTGGGGTTGGAATAAACTGGGGGGGGGTTGTGGGGTTGGAATAAACGGGGGGTTGGAAATTGGCCAGATGCGGTTTGTGTGAAATGTATTCATTATCATTGAATACAAAGGCATAAGAATGAAACTGACTACTTTCAAATGCTTATTGAGATGAACCTTTCTGTGATAAGAAAAAAAGACGTATACGTAAATGAATTAAATGAGGAAGTTGTATTTTTGAGTAAGAAAATTGAACAAAGTTTTGACAATAATTAGGCAAAACTAATTAGCGGGGGCAGGGAGGGGGGATAAGAGCGGGGGTTGGAAAAGTTTTCAAATAGTAATTAGCGGGGCGTCTATTCGGAATGTAAGAGTATGTTAAAATGCTGTAATGTTTATTATTCATAAAATTTAATTCTTATTAATCGTATACTCTTTACTATTGATTTTTCCTGATGGTGTGAGTGTCCAAGTGTCCCTATGACTTTAGGAGCGTTCTAAAAAGATTCCTGGTTTGGGTTGAGTTGTAGTAAAAAAGAGGGAGAAATATATCCACCCTTTCTTTTCATGACATTCTTAATCAACAACAACAAATAAGTTCACCTTCTTAGACACAAGTATGCATCGAATAAACGTCCCCTTCTTTTAAAAGCCCCCTTCGATTAAACGCCCCTCATAAACACAAGATATAAAATAAACGCCTTCTATCTTTTAAACGCCCCTCTTTTAAACACCCCCTCTCAAAAGAGGCGTTTATTTGAAACAGCAGCAATGCTTACGTATCAGTCTTCTAGTAGTGTACTACGAATAAAAACAAAGTTGTTTTAAAATTTTATTATCTCTTGTAAAAAACAGGTCGGGACTGTGGACGGAAAAAGTCACGGGTTGGGTCTTTGAAGAAGTGGAACGTCGTTTTTGGCTGGTGTCAGACTGTCAGTTAAACACTCTCGAGAGTAGCATAAATGTTTGCTGTGATTACCCTTTCTTTTATGTAGATAACTGTAACGTTTTTTAAATTTGTCATTACTTTTTTAGACCTTGTTTGATAAAGTCGTACGATGAGACGACGAAAATTTTTCATATTATATCTTTTAACTCTTTTAACTTGTTGTCTACTTCGTTGGTTAATCCCATTTATCGTGTTCTGATAGAGCTATATTTGAAATGTAAAAATGTCATGATCGATAAAGTATATGAAATTACCTGGTTAGTTGGAAACAGTTATGCAAAGCAACTGACTAGGAAATTTAGATCAAGAGTAAATTCAAATGCGAAATGGACCGAAGCAGCCATGGAATGGAGCAGCCATTAAATACGTTTTCTTATCCATTAATTTATATACTACACTTTTTAATGTGATATAAATTCCCCTTTTTGGTACTGCTCAGGGATAGAAATATATAACTGCCAGACATCAGACATTTTCCGCCTGAATTTCAAGGCTAAAATAAATAGCATATATATATAAATGATTTTTTTCATCACAGGCTTTCAGCATAAACACGGCACCTCGTTCACCTTGCTTCGTGTTGTTTTCATTTTGATCTGACATGTTAGCTAGTGGTCAAATGAGATAAGGCTTTCAGGAGCTCCCCTAACTGTTTGGGTTTGACACTAGAGAAATGTGCGACCCCTATCAAACTAGTAATTTCCATCCCTGAATGCTTGCTTTTTATTTTTCCAATGTATTAAATGCATTTTCAGTCTCAATCTGAGAATAATCTAACCAGAATATTAGAGTGTTGTTTTTGGTCGCTTAAAGTAGTCGTATTTTTCCAAGAATAGTGTGATGTAATGGCTAAGAAAAGTGCAAATTTAATGCAAATAAGTGATTTAAGAAACTTTATTTATCCAGCTTCCAACCAAATATAGACTTTCTACAAATTTTTCAAATATTAGTGCGAAATAGAGCTATTTTCTTCACTACAGTAAAGCCCGCAGCCTTCCAAAACTCAAAACTCCACAAATAAATTTTCGGCGTAACTGCGCATGCGTACTATAAAATTCCGCTTTGTCGAAATTGGATGAACGTGCTTAGTCAACGCAATTAAATTGGGATAAAAAATTTGCATTGTCTTATTTTTGCTTTATTATTCGGGGAAATAATTCAAATACCGTAAATGATCGAATAAGCCCCCCAGGGGCTTATTTGTCAAAATCAGTTTTAGGGGTGGGAGGCTTATTCGGGAGGAGGGTTATTCGGAAGGGGGCTTATTAATTTATGCAACATGTTTGTGTGCAAAAAATAAAAAATATTTTAATAACACAACATATCTTTCTAAAAAAAAATCAACAAAAACTAATCAATTTCGATATCTCTATTTTCTTTCTCGTCGTCGTCGACATCCATTTCAAAAGGCGCCGCATCAATTATTACTTCGGGATCTGCAACAAATGTGTTATCTTCCGGCTCGGTTATTAACTAGTTGCATTTGCTCCGTGCACATTTTAAGACAAGCGTAACAAGGCTGGTGTTCTTTGAAACAATGGATATCTTTATCCTCACTTTCATCAGAAGCTGATGTTAAAGCAAACGCTTTAAACGGTTTACGGATTATTTCAGAAGGGAGTTCATTTCAGGAATCAAGGTTCCAGTTTCCAATCGTACTGCGTGGCGGAGGTTTCAGATTCCCAGCATCTGTTCCTTGATGAATTCCTACAGTCGCAAGCCATTCTTCGTATTTCTCTGTGCATAATGCCTTCCTAGTGGATATGGAACGTTTTAAAAACGTTTTATTTTAGTTAATTTTTAGTTCAAACGTTTTACATAATAATTGACGTTTTTAAAACGTTTTTTTATGAACGTTATTTGTCTGAGCTATAAAAGAACGTTAAGGTAACGTTTTATAGAAGCGTGTTAAAACCGAACAAATAAAACACGTTAGAAAAACCGTGTAGAGAAAACGTTTTTCGAACAAACTTCAAATTACCATTCAAAAAACGACACTAAGAAACGGTTTCAGAAACGTTATTTAGATAACGTGTTTTCAACGTTATGTTTGGAACATTATTTGTACAAACTTAAAAATGACATTCACAAAACGTTAGCTAGAAGTCATTGGAATAACGTTTCTCCATAATAACGTGTAGTAAACATTATGTTTTGCGCATTTTTGGGGAAAACTGAAAAGTCCTGTTCAAAATACGTTTTCAGGTAGCGGTTGGAAAAACATTTTTAAGATAGCGCATTTTGAACTTTGCATGTGTAGGGAATCTTATAGGAAAAAACTAGGTAATCAGGTATTTTTAACTTTTTCTGACATCCTTTTAGAAAGAAGACCAATTTTATACTTTTTTCTCAAACAACTAGGTTCTGGGTGTCACGTGACAGACATTATGAGATCCGCATTGGTACCTTTTTCCATTCCGTACAGCTTGTTAACACTTTCTGTAGCTACACTCTGAAAATCTTTCTTTTTGCTCTGAAAATCTTGCTTTTCACTTCCATGGCTCAATTTTTAGCGCAATGTCAATTCTCACACTTTTTTGAAATTGTGCAGCTAGCTAGACCTTTTCAATGGATGAAATCATGTGTGAAAAATAATATTTAGCACAAGGTGTGACCCTAAAATTAACAAAACCATAAGCACACGCCTGAGCCTATAGAAGAGAGCACAAAATTAAATAAAGGAAAGTTGACAATTATCCTTGTGAGACAAATTGGAATGTTTACAGAAAACAACTTTGCGAGATTCATAATGACCTGCATCAGATACAGCACAAAAAAGTAAAGTTTGAAAAAGTATTGTTCCTGTTGAAAAATCGATCCGAATAAATGTTGTTGCAAGATCGTAAATGTTGTCATCCTTTTTTATCTGGTATTTAATTTTTCTTTAATCTTTGTTTGATCTTTACGCTTATCATCAGTTCTCTTTTTCATTCATATTAAGAATGATATGGGAGAAATTTATCTGGAAATGTTGCCAAACGTAAACTTTTGTGTCCAACAAAAATCTTCCGCAAAGAGTGAAACGCGGTGAATGCGTGCTAAGAAGTCCTCGATGCTATATTTTATCGAGTGCACGGTGATTTGAACAATGATCACTGCAGAGTGTGTTAAACTAATCAGAGAAAAGATGCTTCAAATTGGTTGCCAATATTTTATTGTAAATAATATACGCCACGGGGAACAAACAGTAATATTTCATTTTCAGTTAGCAATGAAATACATGCAATTTAGCTACAGCTGATATTGCGGTACTAAACGAAGTTTATGACACAGAAGTTTCTATGTTAGGCAAATGGCACGGAACCAATAACGCAAGACAAAAATTAAGTAGGAAACACATCAAGTGCTATGTAGTGTAACAATATTCCAAAAAAACGTTTTTTGAACATTAATTGATAAAGGTTTTTGAATGAGCAAAAAGCACCAAATGGAAACGTTTACACCAGACTAATTCTTAACGTTTATGCAATGTGAATTTGAAATTATTTTTTAACAAATTGACAAAACCTTTTTTTAACGGTTATATACCCAATCGTCAAAATGACGTGTAATAAACGTATGCGTACGTGCTTAAACTGGTCACTTTGTATCAGGCTGCGAGTTGAAAATTTTCCGTTTTACCAATAAATTATCATTTCTTGCAACACGAATAAATGAAATAAATTACCGGGTGTGCAGAAGACTTTCTGCTTTTTGTTTCGTATTGCTATGTCAAAAGCTTTAAGACTTAACTTTAGGGAAAAAATGAGACCCAGATTTGAGATCAGCACCATCGAATTGATAATTGTGCAAATTTTCAAGAAAAACGGAGCATTATTTAATTTTGGCCCAACTTTATGCCCGAACCCCCTTTTTAGGTAAATTTCGAAAAATGAACCCCAGATTTGGAATCAGCACTCTCGAATTGTTCTAAGTCCAAATTTTCAAGAGAAATGGAGCATTCCTAATTTTTGGCCCAAATATGGGTCCAAACACCTGTTTTTGGGTAAATTTCAAAAAATGAACCCCAGATTTGAAATCAGCACCCTCCAACTAATACTTATGGAAATATTCAAGAAAATTGGAGCATTTTCAAATTTTAGGCCCTTTTGGGCCTAATTATTATGTCATCAATAGGCGTGGTCGCAAAATTTTACTTCATTGTCAAAGTTTTTCTGGAACTTATGCCACCTACAAAGTTTGGTGGCTTAACAATGCTTTGTTGGAGAGATATGAAGGATTAACTCCCAGTACCAAATTTACCCAAATCGTGACGTCATCAATAGGCGTGGTCACAAAATTTCACTTCATTGTCAGAGGTCTTAAATTAATTACGGCACCTGATAAGTTTGGTGGCGTTACAATGTTTTGTTGGAGAGATATGAAGGATTAACTCCCAGTACCAAATTTTCCCAAATTGTGACGTCATCGAAGGGCGTGGTTCAAAATTTTGCACTTAAGACAAAGAACAAGCAGCATTGATGACACCTGTCAAATTTGAGCCCATAATGATCTCCTTTGGGAGATATTTAGATTTTAAGTTTTTGTGGTATCCAGTCTAAATTGTCCAGCGCTAATTTGACTGATTTGCGGGAAAAAAAAGAACAAAACACGAAAACGGACGAAACCAAACACTTTCTTTGCTACGCAGAAAATCAAAAAGAAAATAGGCTGCATAATCTTCCATGTTTACTGTCTGGTTCACCTTTTCACTAAACAAAATTTATCGTATGCACCCGTATTGCGAAGGATAAAACTAGTCTTACATTCCCTCATGGTCGACTATATGATAACAAATCACAGTTGTTGAAGTGATCCTCCTACAAAACACATAAGCGGAATTACTGAGTTTCGTATGAAATTCTCAGCAAAATGTTGCTAGACTTGTCCAGCGGTATCGGGTGTAACATTAGGGTGATCTAGCTGGGCTTATCGTGATCTATCCTGTTATAGCCTGTTCTACCGTGTTAGCTGTTTCAGTACGTACGGAACGTTATGTTTGGTACACATTCATTTTCGGTAAATAAAGTAAATCGTAAAAAGTTCAAATATGTGTATGCGTATAGAAGTGCATGAAGTCTTGTCTTTAACCATGGTAACAAATGGTAATAAAGTTTCTGGTTTAACAAAAAAGCACTTTTTAGGGGCTCACTTTTTAAACATAATGATGTCTGATTAAATTAAAACGTACTTTTTTCAGACACGCTTATTTACGGTGGCTTTGAACTGGTAAAAGATTCGGCACACTTGTTTGGCAAAAGTATCTGGAATATTAAAAAACAAGTACTTTAGATTATCTTGTCATTTTAAACATTAATATACGCCACAATACATTATAACTCACAAGATTAAATCTGGTACGTGCGTATAAGTATAATGAAAACAACGCTATTAAGTTCAGTAAAAATCCCTGACCCTGGGTTTTTTTGTTTACTTTTTTTATAATTTTTTCATCACTTCTATATTATTTATTGATAATATGATTCGACAATATCAGGATAAAGAAAAAGAAAAAGAAAAAGACGATTATCTACGACAATCCATGTTGTT
>JAYJMG010006681.1:3208-18414 GCA_036873935.1 Stomotoca atra
CGTGTTAGCCATACACTTCATGTGTTAGCGATACACTTCATGTGTTAGCCATACACTTCATGTGTTAGCAATACACTCCATGTGTTAGCGATACGCTTCTTGTGTTAGCGATACACTTCATGTGTTAGCAATACACTTCATGTGTTAGCGATACACTTCATGTGTTAACGATAGACTTCATGTGTTAGTTGTAATTTCACCTTAGTGACCTCCTGAATTTTGAATCATTTTGATTAGTCAATTGTAATAAAATACTTTATTCAGGGGGTATTTTGGCTTGCTTTTACACCTCCCCCTTCCCAACCCAACTTGTGACTTTTCTCCAACCTTTAACAGTCCTGGTGATGCATTTTGATGCTTCACTTTAATTTTAAGTACAAATGGCAGGTTAACTTTAGTCCATGGATCTCTTTTGTAATTTCACTTCTAACATCTTTTCTTTCAATATAAAAGAGCAAACTTTAAAGAAAATCCAAAATTGTTTTGAGCAATGTATTTTATTTTTGTTTTGAATCTCTTTAAAATTATTTTTCACTGAATATTTTGTTAGTCTTGAGCATTCTTCTTTTTCAATTTGAACTTTAACCACGTGTTCAATTTTTACATTGATGGTGAATCCAAATTATGAATTTCTAATTTCTGATTTCCTTTAATGACTCTGTAATTAGCCACCAGTGTTATTCTTTTTTTCCCAGACTTGGAATATATCGAACTGGAACTAGTTGGCATAATGAAGGATGGGTCAAATGTGAACCCCAAACGAAAGCAGTTGGTATGAACATAATTTCCATTCTATTCTTTCGAAAGAACTTCTTTTTTTTGTAAACTGTTGTAAAAAATCCCGAAAGATTACAAGGTATGATAAGTAACCTGATAAATTTTGTTGAAAACTTGCACCTTAAAATTAAAACAAAAATGAAATTAATATGACCATTATTTAACACGGCACAAATTCACGCAATCAGAAGTTAACCGAATGACCAACTCTGTTTGTTGAAGGTGAGTTAATAAATGCAAATGCGTAAGCTATCAACATTACACTAAGATAAAATTAACGCATTATTTTCCAAAAAAATTGTGTAACACTTCATTTTGATAATGATGATGACGTAGCAATGTTGTAAATTTGTAATTTATTTTTAAATTATGTTAAGAAAATGGTTTTAGCTATCATTTACTATCGTCTTTTTCTTTTTGCACCAGTATTTGAAAGGTATACCCGCTGAATCCTAACTTCAAATTGAAATTTAAAGCGAGGGATTGCATTATGGTTTCGTAGATTTCACACTGAAACCCCTGCTGAATCCTAACTTCAAATTGAAATTTAAAGCAAGGGATTGTATAATGGTTTCGTAGATTTCAAACTGTTCCATTGTTCTTAAGGTTCATGGAAGACATCTTTTATTGTTTCAATGAATGCTGGACGATCACAAAGATTAAAAGAATCATTGCGAATTAGTGGCGATGATGAGATTTACAATTATCAAACTTTTGCAGGTACATTATTGTTTTGTGAGAATTTACACATTCATCGGGAATGCTGAAATGAGTCACGTTACTCATTGCATGTTGGCTCAATTTGTAACTTGGATTAAAATTATGAAAATAAATGAAGGTGTTAGTGCTCAAGACAGCATGGCTTCTTATTTCCTCGAATAAATGATCCCTTCAAATAATAGAATCCTTCTAATAGTGCACCACCTTTACACGAAATAAAATACCCCATATTATGTAAGACCTTCTCCAACAGAAGACCCCATTCCAGACCCAAAACCAAAAACAAATACGACAAATGACTGATCTAAAAGAAGAGATGGCATTGTATTTGATAATGAATAAGAAGAGTTTCTTTTAGTGAACCAGAGTGACACCTTTTATTGGAATTGACTGGTGTATTATCGTTTTCCAGAAGTCCCTATATGATATGACAATTTATTTTTATAATTCTCCCCCTGACCTTGACTTGGAAATACTAGGCCCCCTCTAATAACAGACCTGGATGTTCTTCAAATAAATAAAAGACCAGTCTAATATAAGAGGAAATACAGTAGTTGAAATGAGTGTTCCAAAATGCTGTGAACATTTAAAAAAATATTTAACACCAGTGTATATTTTTTTCTCTCAGATATATTAAATGTTTCACCTGAAACTGGCAGTGTGAAGGGAGGGACATTATTGACCATCAAAGGCAACCATTTTGGAACCATGAAAAAGAATGTGCGGGTTACTGTAGCAGGTGTTGATTGCAAAGTGGAATCAGTTACAAAGCAGGTTATTAAATGCAGGACTGGAGAGCAAGACATGTCTCAAATTTCTGGAGGAAATTATTATCCAGGTGAGGGTTTTTTCTGATGATTTAATCTACGATTTCTAGAAATTTGTATTTGTAGGTTTATACTGTCTTGGACCCAGGTAATTTAACAACAGTTTAAATTAAGCCAGTGGCATTTGCATATAATAATTATGGCAATTATGTAAATATAAATTTTCATGAATATTAATGAAGTTTCTTCCTTTGTGGCTAAAAGTTTGAGTGTCTGAGAGCTCATAATTTTGCAATATTTGAGTATTTTTTCGACTTCAATACAGAATGAGATTGACCTACTCGACCCTTTTTTGCATTGTATTGAAAATAAAATGAAATTAAAATTTATAAGTAACGAACTTATTTTTTGTATGTTTATTTTTAAGGTGGACGAGGTCATCATGAGGAGATATGGCCTAACTCAAATGTTGCCTTAGACACCATCAAGACAACGTACAATAATTCATATCCAGTCAGGAGCATGCAAAGAATCAATTATGCTGATCAAAATATAGACAGTGATAAACGATACGAAAGCAGTGTTAGCAAAATCAGTGCAGCTGTGAAAGGATTTTTACGTCCGCCATATTCTGGGTTGTTTAACTTCATGATAAAAGCGGATGATCAGGCAGATTTCTGGATAAGTAATGGCCCAAGGAATGCATCAAGTAGTCAAATGGTATGAGTTTTTTGTATTCAAAGCTAAATAGTTTTTAGAGTTTATTATGTGCAACGACAGTGTACTTCTGCAAGGACATAGACCTGAGACTTTCACCATCCACAGCCCTGATGGAAAGATATAAACCACCCCTAGAGCGGGCAATCTTGAAAATTGATATAGAAAACATACTGCTTGTGGCTATTTGAAGAACAACATATTTCAACACGGGCATGTGCCCGTGTTTAATAACAATAGATCTTGTATGACTGCAAAAGTATAACTGTATGGTAGTTAGATTGTCATTTTTACGGTCCGAAAGCTCTATATTTTTCACCAGGCTTTTTCGCTGCTTTTCGTTTTATTCTGCCTATAAAAGTTTATCTTAACAATAACTGGTAGCATGTGATGATGAAATAAATTGTGATAGGTAAATGAACAGATTTGACCTTTTTTCTTCAGGTTAAGGTGGCAAGAGTAAAATCATGGACAAAATCTTTCTTTGCACGGTCAGAACAAAAATCAAGTCTTACCTATTTGGATAAAAATCAAGCGTATTACTTTGAGGCTTACGTGCGTGATGGGGGTGGGGCTTACCACCTGGCTATAGGTTTGCTGGGTAGCCGTACGAAACATTCACATGAAGATATAGATAATGCTATAAATGAAGTTCAAAAAGTGTCAATCAGCTCTGATATTCAGTCCAATACTCAGGTGAGTCATAATATTGTTTATAACCTCTCAACCTCGTTTTGATCATTGACAAAACACCAAGTCATGGTTGGTTTCCAGGTTGATCTAAAATTTGTTTGTTGGTCTGATATTTGCTTCTTTAAGTTTGTGACATTCAACTTTGGTTAAATTTGAATTTACGTGGAATAAAAGTTTTTGGCATTACTCTAGAGAGTAATAATTTGTAAATTCTTCTTGCTAATGAAACCACAACCAGGATTGCCAAATAACTAGTTGGGCGTTACTATATCATGAATATTTAGGAATCTTGTGACAACTTCGAACGTTATTCCGAAGCGTCACATTTAAGACATATACAACGTCAAAATTGACGTCACCTTTTGTAAATATCCACTTATATTTTCCGTTAGTAAAAAGCCTCTAAATATGAGTTTTTTTCAAATTTAATGACACGACATTTGAAGTACTATTGAATGTTTTTCTTTCATTCTTCTTCTTCTTATTATTATTTATAAAACCAGCTCTTCAGTATTAGTAAAATATTTAGTGTGGTCATTCCAACCTTAAAATTCACACGGACACATGTAGTTCTGTTTTGTTTTTTAATTTTTTAATTTATTTTCTTAATACTAGTATAACTTTTTTCTGTAGCTATTAAACTTTACAGCAGCTAACACAACCTTGCAACTTTCAATGGGCAACAAGACAAGCATTGTTATAAACGATACTTCAAGTATCAATGAGGTTAAAAATGCTTTGACAGATTTACTTTCAGAAAGTTGCACTTTTGATGTCATTGCAGGTGAGATTTTTTTGGTATTTATTCACCTGTATCATGGCTACCTTTGTCATTACTAGACATTACCTTCCCTGATCTTAATCCTTAGAGACCCTCAATTTACCCTAGAAGTCACTGTAAAGGAGTGTATTTTTATTGAAACGAGATGCATGTCTCAATAGAAATGTGCTTCTCCGCAGTGACTTTTTTACTATTTTGCCCGCTGGGTAATCAGAGGATGTAGTGAATATGCATGTTTATGCGGTCAAGATCGACCTTACAACGAGTTGAAGTGGTTTTTGCCTCCCTGAAGCTTATTTGACTTTGTAATATTCTGCCTAAAAGTTTTTTGACGTTTTTTTTGAAATTGTTATTTTTGTTTTAAAAATAAACATAGCGCGGTATTACTCATGCAATTTTCCCCAAGCATTCTTTCAAGGTAATATGATGGTCTTTTTCCTACTCTTGATTTGTCAAGCATGAAAATAAGTGAAAAATTAAGGCAATCAGAATAGTCTGCCGTATTTTCTCTTATGAGTGTTGAATAAAAATTTGGATGGATTTACTGGAGAAGGGTACTTAGAAGAAGGTAGGCACTTATTAGAGGAAATAGGTCACCTTCTTTGTTAAGTTTGAAATGACATTTATAGAGTTCTTAATTTCTTTCAGCTAACTACAACGTTTTACCAGAAAGGGGTGGGAAAATCAAAATATTGCTGCATATCAAATACATCTGAACCATTTTCATGTTTCAGGTCCAGGAGTGTATTACTTTGAGACCTACGAAGGTGTACGATATGGATCAGAGTGGGGTACCAGAACATCTGACGTTCGACCTGTTTGCGGAAGGAAAATGCTCCGTTTAGACCGCCACATGCTACCTTTTAAAAGTGGTAAAACATATCATGCAGAAAATCGAAAGACCGATGAATACTATGATGCCAGCACTTATAAATATGTAAGTTGAAGCTCTAAAAAAGAGCGCTTGTCTTTATTTACAATTTAATGATCAAGAACATTCATGCTTTGTTCGAGTTCGAGTCCTCTCACTTACATAATAGCTCATAATACACCACTATCAACTGAGTACCGCAAGTTGGCGTGTCTCGTTGAAACATCATTCGTGAGTCTAGTATGACTCCATAATGAACATGAGTATGATAAACCCATGATAAACGAACATACACCATGTTGATAAACTCGGCTCATGCCACGCTAACCTTCTGCCGAGTTAGGCAGTTGATTAGCAATCTTGCTCTGTTACCAGCAGGGTGAGATGGTGTGGGTTTGAGTCCTCTCATTTACATAACATTCATGCTATCAGGATGTGATTTCTAAAAGGTCTTTCCTTATGATTTAAGAACTTTTATGTAAACAAACAAGATATGTAGTTGATGGCCTTTTTACAATTATGTTTTCTTTAATTTATCCATGCAAATAAATCTTCATCAAATTTTGCATGCAAAGGTTTTATATGCGTACTGTGCAGATTGAATTCACATGTTTCCAACCCAGGTGGCAATTCCAGACACTGGGCACAGCGTTTTCTGGTAAATCTGGGTACATCAAGTTAAGAATATTGCATTGCATTGGTTTAAATGTAAATGCAAAGATAAGCAATTTAGGGTCCATTCGTTTGGGAAAGTTACTGCATGCAGAATTTACCTCATTTACAGAAAGTGCAGAATTTGCAGCACCAACGTAGCTACGAACCAAACGATTGAATCTTTGCAGAATTTGCAGCGTTTCTGACGGGATATTGCATTGATTGCATAATTAACTATAATTATGCTGATTGTTGCCTAGTCAGATATTCCCTTCCGCTTTCCCCTTCCCTTCCCTTGTCCTATTTGTTTTCATTTGTTTGCATAGATATCTATTTTCAACTGCTGACATATACAATAATTATGAAAATGAATAATAGCACAGGCGTAAATATGCAAGTGATGCAAATGCTACAAATTTGTGGCACCAAAAGAATGCTATTTTCTGGAAGAAGAGGTACACTGATAAATGTGAGTTGAAATGCGTTTTTGCAGCAAATGCAGCAAACAACTTGCTCTTTGACCAAGTCGTTTTCTGCATGCAGAATTTGCAGAATTTGAACCAAAGAAATAGAAATTTTCTGCATTTACTGCAAATTCTGCACTTTCTGCATGCAGAATCGTCCCAAACGAATCGACCCTAACTAGCACTGTAAAGAGAATAAAGATTTATGAAATACATTTCCATTATTATTTTTACCCATATTTTACTTAATATTTCCCTGAAAATTTGGGCTCCCATTAATGTCAAATGCTATCAAAACTGTGCCTATGCATCTTTCCCCATATTCTAAGAATCAGGTATTTTACATTTCAGGTTTGTTTGAGCATGGTTGGTGCTATACGTAATTATCTTCGCATTCGTTTGAAGTATCAGGTGTTTCCAAGTGATGAACGATTGGACACAATAAACTTTGACATTGTGAGAAGCAATGCGAAAATTCAATGTTTTGATATTCAGAGGATGATGATGTCAAATAACTATTTAATCAATAAACAGATATTGCCATCTTCATTCCTGCGTGTTTATTACATCGGGCTTCTTCGAGATGGCAATGGTGATGCTTATGTTGACAATTTTTGGATTGCTAATCGACCATTAACTAGTAATCAAAATTATTTTAAATTAATTTTTCCTGTGCACATTTTCCTAAGAGCCTGTTCCTTTCAAACTTTGGAGTGCACTCCACATTTTTTACTACTGTTACTCTAAATACTGACAGGAATAAGGTACTGCACACTTCAAATACTCTTGATTCTCTTACTCTCACCTTGTCTCAGTAGACAAAAATGCTTAAAAGAACGTAAAGTAGATCACTCAGAGTGTTAAGAGTGCACTCGGAAGCGCGAAAAGAAAAGGTTCTTATTTCATGTAAAACTTTGTTGATTGGAATTCATAAGATAGCCTTGGGAAATAAGTCTGCATTCATTTCTGCAGAGTGCATTCATTGGAGAGCCTCCCAAGCCTTTTAACCCTTCCAAGTTTGCTCAAAGGAAGCCACTGCAAAGTTAATATGGAACATTGGCATCAGACTTGGAAGATTCAGAAGGCTTCGTAATGAATACACCCTTGAATATAAACATAAGATTTAGAACTTTTGTTTTACAATTATTTTTTCATAATTTGAATTCTGCTCTGAATTATTCTAGAATCATGATTGTATTTTATTTATCTTTCCAGTGTCTTCTTTCGTTCCGGCTCCAGGAGTAGATTACATCAATGCCATAACAGTTAGTGAAGATGCACCATCAGTGTGGCGTGTGGCATTATCTTTAAAATGTTCAACTGGTGTTCCAAATATCACAGTTAGTGGCTGGAATTCTAACCCTAATCGTAGCAGTGATGTGACACATTATAGTAAAAATACCCACAATGCTGTTGTATCATTATTACACAAGGCAAGTAAAAACGTGGGTGGAATGTTTTCCTTGCGATATACTGATCACAACAAACAAACTTATGATGCCAAAGGTAACATTTTATTCCTAAGTCTTTCTTACTGAGTTTTTCGTCATTGTTCAAAGCTTTCTTTCTTAGTGACTTTGATTACAAAGAAAACTCTTTGTCCTTTCTTTCACTACTGCAGGCGAAATTCATAATTTATAATTAAGTTGTTGGTGATTGTTATTTCTGTATGAAAGGAAGAGGAAAAGTAGATATTGAGTTTTAGTCTTTAGTCCAGCGTCCTAAATGTTTGCTCTGAAATCAATTCTCTACGATGTAAGTTCCAGTTATGACCAACACAAAATATCGAATAAAACTTTCTAATTTTATTTATGTAGATATTTCTGCAGATGTTTCCGCTATTGATTTGGAACAGCTTTTAGAATCAGAATTTACAGGAATTGGTGATTTGAAAGTTACACGAGATGGTAACTGTTATGGGTTCAACTGGAAAATAGAGTGGCTGTCCAGTGGAGGTGACCACACTATGTTGGAGGTCATCGAAAACTCTTTGACTGGTGCAAATGTTCAGATAAGTGTACTTGAAGCGACACATGGTGGCATCATGTTTGGACCACTGGCTGGTGAATTTATGCAACTGGCAAAGAAAAGTCCTCAGGTGAGTTGTTATGATAATCTTTTATATCTTTTGTAATAACTCACACTATGTACATGCTTGTTATTGGGGAAATCTTGACAAACGAGCCTTCGTTGACTACCTAGTGACTCGATTGAAGGTTTGTGCACTACGGGGAAGAGAACAATGACCATATAAGAACTTTTACAATAGAAATTGACACCATATTTTTGCGATGAGAAAAAAATGAATTTTCAGTGATCAGTTTGAGCATAAAGAATAAAAGAAGAACATTGAGAAGTAGCAATTGTAACAGTAAAGGCAAGGGTGGATAACGTGCATTTGGATACAAATTATCATAATAAATGTTTCAATTGCAGCACAATATCATCCAATCAAAAAGTAAGATAAGTAATACAGTACACTCTCGATATCTCGAATACTCGATATCTCGAACTTGGCTCTATCTCGAACAATTCCTCCGGTCCCTACGCACTCACTTGGACCACAAAGCCTCTCGGTATCTCGAACTCTGGCTATCTCGAACTTTTTTCCCGGTCCCCTCAGAGTTCGAGATATCGAGAGTGTACTGTATCTACTTTGTAATTTTTTTAGGTCAATGTATTTGTGAATGATATTTTGTCCAGCTGTAAAAGTGGAAATTGCTCATACACATACTCTGATGCTTCAACACCAATGATTAACACAATTTCACCGAATTCAGGATCTGGCGGCAGCCCCTGCTCCACACTGACAATTAATTGTACCGGATGTAATAATGGTGTCTCTAACAACAGTGTGTTGATTGGTGGGATCATATGTGAAGTAACTTCAGCAACTGAGACTGAAATACAATGCTGCCCAGGTGCATACAATTTTTGTAAATATGCTTGATATCTTCTAAATAATAAATTAATGAATTTATCTGAAATAATAATTTGAAATAATTTTTAAGTAAGCATTAACAAAATTTTTTACAGGTCCTTCTCAAGCAGGCCTAAAAGAAGTTGTTGTTACAGTACATGGGAAAGGAAACACAAGGCCACGAGATGGAGTTCCAGTGATGTACAGGTACCATGTTTGGTAGTGTTACTATCCTACAGCCATTGCTTCATGTGTAATTTTATTTTTTGGGGATGAATTGAAGAATTTTTAGCCTGTCTGGTACACTGATCCATGCTTGAAATGTAACTTACCGATCAATGTTGGGAGGTGGTTATAATGATCGAACCTCAGCTTGAGTCATATCTGGGGAAGCACCCCATGTCTATTTTATTCTCCATTGAAATGGCTGTGTCCAGATAAGTAAAACAGACTGGGGGTGGAATTTTGCTGGGCGTTGCACATGCCTACTATTTTCCTATTCAGTTGCTACATATGTCTTCAGAAATCTTAGCTTTTCATTGTCTCTTCCTTTATCTACTTGATTTTCTTTAAACCAATGACCTTATGTAGAAATTCTCAGTAAAACTTATATCACACCTTTTCTTACAGCAACCCTTTCTAAGCATGTTTTATTTTTCTGAGAACGTTTAATAAAGAAATAGTAGTGAGTTTCCTGAGCTATCATAAATTAATCCTATTTTTTTTATTCAAATTGCTTCTTTAGGTACAACCTATCATTGACATCAGTTAATCCCAATGTGGGTGCTTCTAATGGTGGTGTGCATGTCACCATATCAGGAAATGGATTCGGAAACTTGGCAGAAAACATTACTGTATTAGTTGGATCAGAATTATGCCCTGTTATTTCAGTGAATATGTCTGACATTGTGTGTAGAGTGGCCAACAACTCAGCTGGTGTTAACAATATAAAGGTATGTTTTCTTTCCAGACATCTTTTTAGCAACATTTTTTTCTGGTCTTTATAGTGGTTGCAGGGGAGAGACATGAACTGGCGTACACTGTTGCTCTACGCTAATGTATCAAGTTATTTTCGTGAAAGTTTATCTTGCAAATCCTTGTAATTCTCGAAAGTTTATCTCGCACAATTTTTTTTTTGCTTCCCTTTACTTGTAGTTTAATTGCCAAAATCTCTAATTTCAATTTCAAAACAATTCCAAAGAAAGATGTTTATGAAAATTTGTCTCAAAAAATTCTTTTGAGTCGTCAATTCTCCAAAATTTATCTCTCAAATTTTGGAACTCTTAGACTCACGGAAATTTCTTTGTTTTAAAGAAACAAAACATTCTGCTGATTGATCTTAATTTTTACCAATTGAATCCCTATTTTAATGGCAGAGTTAGGTAATCTCTGCATCAACACGTATAACAAGTAGTTTAAGGAAGAACTGCTCACATGTTCCCTGAAATACCAAATAAGGCATGATGGGAGTACCCATGGGCCTTAGCAAAAATACTAGTGAAAAAACTAGAGGAAACATGCTCTCTAGTAAAGAAAACTTCACTGGCAAAAGGAAGAATTTACTAGTAACAGGAGACTGTGCACACCTGCATTCAGAAGTATGTACCCAGAACGAGCATAGATATACAATATTCTGTCTGAATCTAAACCATTATAAAAGTATTATGATGCACATTATATAGTACATTTTATCAACGTGAAATGTTTTTATAATCTTAGGTTATTGTGGCCAACGAAGAGAAAGTACTTGTAAATGCTTTTACGTATGAAGACACATTGAATCCATCAGTATCAAAAGTATTCCCGCAACAAATGGCAGTAAGCGGTGGAACAATAGTCACCGTTGAGGGGACCAGTTTTCAAAATGGCGTGTCCAATCCAAATGTATCTATTGGTGGCAAAGAGTGTGCTCACATATCACATAACGACACCCACATCCAGTGTTTAGCTTCAGATAATGACGCGGGTGATATGTCAATCTCAGTGGACATTGCTGGACGTGGGGTAGTAAACAGTGAACTCAACATAACATACATTTTAGCGGTAGATGACTATAATCCAAAGTGTGGTTCTCTCCTTGGTGGGACGTCAATTGCGATTGATGGTCAAGGTTTTGGAACCAATGCGACTAATGTTCAAGTAGCCATGGGCGAATATGGTTGCACAGTTACCAGCGTAACAGACTCACAGATTAACTGCACAACAGCTTCTGCAACTAAAACTGTATCTATTGATAATAGTGCCGCTCATAAAGGTAACATTTTTTGCCAGGATCATGTGATGTGGTGTGTGTCAAATTAATAAGTAGGACACAACACAAGATATTCTAAAAGAATGTCCTAATAGGTTTGAGACCACAGTCGGCAAAATCGTTAAAAATTCACTGTGGAGGATTGTATTTATATTACAGCAGCACAAATCATGCATGTCATTTCAATAAAAATTATACTCTTTCACAGTGGCTTTTTAACAATTTTGCTGGCTGGGGTCTGAATTAAAAATTAACGCTTTTGTTTAGAATTTGGACCTGGTTACGCCTGGAATGTATCTGTGATTGCATTGCAAGCTGGTGACTCTGTGAAGGTGATGATTTATTTATTATATTTTTATGTTTAGCATGTCCTTATGCATACTAGATTTCTAAACCTTCGATGTTGCATTTGATTGGCTATTGGGTTTTTACTCGAATGAACCATTGCATAGTTAATATGATGAGGCGTAACTTTGAAAAATTACTTGGGACAAAGACAAGATAAACTTATGAATATGAGTGAAACTGGACTGACAAGTTCAAACATTTTCCAACTTTAAAGTGTTAACTAAACTTTTGGACATATTTGCTTTACATGGATTGGGTTTTTATAGATTTATTGATGTGAACAAGGGATTATTGATTATAAATTATAGATTTCAGATTAAAGATTATGGACTCACCATTTACAGATACAACAAATCTAAGCTTGAAACAATCCTTTTAATTTGCGGATGCTTATCCAAAACAACTCGTTATCTTTTTCCCTAATATTGTTCCATTTGACCTCAGTTAACTATATACCTAGGATCTGAGCAGCGACTACTCCCATGGACTTAAGTCTAAGGTGTTAGTCCTAGGATAAACCTGGAGGATTGAAGTTTACAGGTTCACAGGTTCGAGTCCTACTCTGTCCAAATATAGTTAATATGATATATATTACTTGGAAGATTGTGTGGCAAGTTCCTAAAAAATGCTTCCTTATCTTTAATTTTATTTTCATGGACTGCTGAATTTGTGCTTCATACTGTTGGGGAACTTACCGTAGATAATGAACGCTCTCAGTTGAATAAACTCCTCATTCAAATTAACACCCACAAAAACACTGTAACACTGTAAACACCCCCTCCATAGTGTTTTTCTTAACAGACACATATTTTTTTATTCTTGGCTTTTTAATATTTACTTATTCATTTAACCTATATCTTTTTATTTGAATGGCAGTGGTCCTGGGCTACCAATCCTCTATCGAAAATAAAAATTGGTGCGTATCCAACAAAAAGCAATGATTTCCTGACATATGATGCTACTCACAGTTACTGTCAGGCTGCTTCCAGTGGAACTTGTACAAAAAGATTTGATGTTGCGGGTGTGTATCACTTTACCAGTGGTATTGTGTCTCAAAATGGAAATTTCAAGCTTGCTTTTGGTGGTAAAGTTATTGTGAAGCGCCGAAGTGATTACGATGGACGACTGAAAGTGCTCATAAAAGGTTGAACATTAAATGTTTTATATTTTGTTGCTTTGTTGATTATAACTATTTTTTCATCCATTTTAAAAGGCTCTTCAGCATTTTGAGGACCATAAATTCTGTTTTTTGCAATGGTCACCATTCTAAAAAACATTCATAACTTTCTCCTACCAAATGTTTTTGAATTTCATTAAAAATATGTGAAATACATTTAAATTCTTTGAAAAATGGTTGTGACAAACACTTACCAGCACATTCAACATTAGTTTTACCCAGTGAATCTGCAATGCAAGTGCAAATTTAGACATCAGATAAAGTAACATATTTATTAAAAGTGCAAAGCTTTTTGTAAGTAAAACTGGTAAAAAAAAATATGTAAATGAACAAAACATTATGTAAAAATTCAAGAGATAAAAGGAATGTCAAATGGTAAAATTCTCTTGATAATTGCACAAAATTTGTGTAAGTTCGTCTGAGACTTTTTATACAAAGAACATCACAATTGAATATTTTTTAGGGGAAGAAATATTCACTTCCATAATAACAGTTGTGGAAATCCTGAATGGAAACCATTTGTGAAAAAAACATCTTAATGTGTCAGCTCCTTTAAAAAAAAGGAAACATAGTTAGGTTCATCAAAAGCAACAGAAGAAAATAACATGAATTTCCTTTTGCATGCATACAAATGAAAAAATGCATTATCTTAGTTTCATAAAAAAAGGTTTCAAACATGTATCGTAAAAGGTTTACGAAGGATTACTGCCATCACTATTCATTGAAGTTCGGTTATTTTGTAAAATATTAGAGTTACTGTCGTTTTGCGAAACAAATCTCTAAGCATTAAACGTTGTACGCACTAATACTAATCGGTTTCCTTTTTTTCTTCAGGTCATAAAGCACAGTACACAAACTTGAAAACTCCGAACAAAGAGCAGGCACTTCAAAGCACTTCAAAGCATCAAATACCAAGTACACATATCATTATGAACAGTAAAGGGATAATTACTCGACATCCTTCAGCTCTTTTACATACTGTTTCACCTTCTATGAGTGTTGTAGGAATATTAGCTTCAAGCTTACCACTTCTCCAACAATCTGTAACTAGAGCAAGTTTATTCCAGTCAATTTCCTCAGCTTCACCAAGTCCAACAGATGGTTTAACACCATCCGCAACTAACTCAATGGGTTTGTCTTCAGTTGGAATGTCTTTATCAGAAACAAACTCGCATACAGTGCAGAGGTCAATGTCACCATTAAACGGCTTACCAACAAGCTCTCACCCTCCTAATCCACCAGACCAAACCTTTCATTCATTGATCACTCAATCAAGTTTAGCATCTTCAGCAGCTAGTTCAGTGGTCCAGTATCCAAATGGAATGAATACTAATGCAATGGCAAGTTCTTTCCAGTCAATTTCCTCTGCATCGACAGTTCCACTGGGCGGTTTAACACCATCAGCAACTAGCTCAATGGGTGTGCTTTCAGTTGGGATATCGTTATCATTATCAGAATCAAGTTCACTTTCAGAACAGAATTCAATGTCACCATCAAACAGTGTACCAACAAGCTCACACCCTCCATATCAACCAGACCAAACTTTACATTTGTCGAGAACTCAATCAAGTTTAGCATCTTCAGCAGCTAGTTCAGTGGTTCAATATCCAAATGGAGTGAATACTAATGGAATGGAAAGTTCATTCCAGTCAATTTCCTCAGCATCGACAGTTCCACTTGGCGGTATAACACCATCAGCAACTAGCTCAATGGGTGTGTTTGGTTTAGCACCTTCAGCAGCTACTTCTGTGGTTCAATTTCCAAATGGAATATCTGCAAGTGGAATGGCTTCAAATGGAATGGCTTCAAATGGAATGGCTTCAAATGGAATGGCTTCAAATAGAATGGCTTCGAATGGAATGGCTTCGAATGAAATGGCTTCAAATGGAATGGCTTCAAATGGAATGGCTTCAAATGGAATGGCTTCAAATGGAATGGCTTCGAATGGAATGGCTTCAAATGGAATGGCTTCAAATGGAATAGCTTCGAATGGAATGGCTTCAAATGGAATGATCTCACCCTCAACCAATTCAATGTCAATTGAGCCAACAATGTTTCCTATGAGT
>JAYJMG010006682.1:0-10937 GCA_036873935.1 Stomotoca atra
CCCAAATTTCACAAAAATTTGCATAAATATTGCATATAGGAATTAAGGAAAAGTGACAAAGTTTCAGAGCCTAAAATGCAATGCGCAAAAAGTTATTAACAATCAAAAGTGGCGCGGGCACTTTATGCCCCCCCCCCATGGCTAATAGGGTTAAAAGAGGAAATATGGTAACTGAAAAAGGTGAGAAATCTCACTTCACCTAATCCATGTAAACTGCATAGAATTTTCAAATGATTTGAATATCAAACCGGTTTGAGTTCACTTCGGGTTTCATGTATAAGCGGACCTTTAGTATCGTAAGTTATCAGCAAGAAGTATGCATTATGTTTTTTGAGTATACAATATGCATTTTGTACCTGCCGATTTTAACAATTTTATTCGATCAATGCTTTTTTGAAAAATGTATTCTGCGTTATATGCTCCTATTTTCTCATAACAGCGAAAATGTTCAAAACTTGGTATGTTTTTTATATTTGACTGGTGCTCTTCGTTGGTGAGACCAGTACCAAGCCAGGGGGAATCATAGAAAATAGAATAAATGAGTATATGTGCTTTATCATAGGGGGTAAACATTAATTGAGCATAAAACATTAAGAAATATTGCTCCCCCTGAAAATACTAATTTTGCCTGTATATGGCTCGAAATAAATTGAAAATTTAGAAGGTCGCTACTGAATGATTTGTAATTGTGTTCACTTTGAACGTACTTGATCATGTGTTAAGGCCCACTATTTGCACTAGTTTTTTTTTACCTTTAGGCGGATCAATATCCGGTTTGCTTTCCCGATTCGGTCCTTTTCGTGAACCAGTCATCAAAAGTTACACGCAACAAATACTTTATGGGGTATCATATCTGCATGAACATCATACACTCCATAGAGATCTAAAAGGTATTTCAATTTGTATTTATTTTTTTATTTTTTTGTGCCAATGAGAAGCATATGGGAAAAGGAAACAGATTTAGTTTCATGAGCGTATCCAGCACGGTTTTTATGGGAGTCCAAATTTTTAGGAAAATTTAAAGTAAGTAATGATAAAAAGTTATTTATACTTAAAATCGTTCGTAAGTGTGTTTATTTATTATCTGACATCATGGAAAACAATGGAGTGCAGAACTAAATCAAAACCAAGATATTTCTAATTATTAGCTCAACACATCCCCCTGAAGAGCCGATTTTGTGTGTACTTTACTCTAGCCTTATAGATAAATTCAGGAGGTGACTCGATTAAGAAAAATAATGTTGATTGGAAATTCTTTCTCTTTGTTCTTAGGTGCCAACTTACTGGTGGATAGCACTGGTCAAATCGTCAAGCTAACAGACTTTGGTACCGCGGCTAGGCTCATGGCTCATGGCACTGGTACGAAAGAATTCTGTGGACAGCTCCTTGGAACAATCCCTTTCATGTCGCCTGAGGTATGAGTCAAAAATGCTTACATAGTTAACCCTTTATTAATCAGGACAATACCCCCTGGAATCATAGATAAAGAGTATAGTTATAGAACTAGCAGGGGGTACAGAATTAAATCGAGCTCAAACTATCCCAATAAATGAAGCGTTAATTGATGCCTTCTAAAAACGAAATCAAAAACCAGCCTTAGTGTCATCCTTGCCTCCTAGGCTGGCAAATCTAATGTCCTAATTGTCCTTAATAATGTGCTAGGACCCAAAAGCCCCCAAACTGGGCCAGCTGACTCTGGTTTTTGTAGTCCCTGATACCCCTTGCTGTTCGGAGGGTCAAACCATTGAAGGAAAATGGGACCTAATCTTTTTTCAGTAACCCCGGTATTGGTAAGGCGTATGGCATCCTACGACTGGTCATGATGCTCCATCGCAAGAGCGTGTCATCCTAGTGGGCAAAATCGTTAAAAGGTCACTGTGGAAGAGGGTATTTATATTGAAACGAGACGCATAATGCGTTTCGTTTCGATAGAAATGCACTCCTCCACAGTGACATTTTAACGATTTTTTCCACTAAGATAAGAGTGGTTATATTTTTTACTTACATATGTCGCTCATAATATATCACTATCAACGGGGTACCGCGAGTTCGCGTGTCTCGTTGAATCCTCATTCGTGAGTCTAGTATGACTCCACAATGAACATGAGTATGATAAACTCATAATAATAGTTATATTTTGTTTGTTTAGGTCTTGCGTGGAGAACATTACGGAAGAAAATGTGACATATGGAGTATTGGTTGTTGCGTAATAGAAATGGCAGCTGGTGCTCCACCCTGGGGCGCTGAACAATTTGATAACCATTTGGCGTTGATGTTTAAGGTAATTACAGCTGAAGGCTTCCTTATGAAACATAATGCTTGACTCACTATTTAAAGGGCTGTATAAGATATTTCTCAAACCGTAACACAATTAACGGGATACTGACTGTTTGTGTACCAGTACGGAGAAACACAAAGCCCAAGGTCTCGTGGTGCAGGTCGAGCGTGCGAGATCTGTACCATGAGACCGAGGGCTTTGTATTTCTCCGTACAGGTACACAAACAGTCAGTATCCCGTTAGTACCAAGGCCGCGGGAGATCCCGCGGGTAACCCACCTTTAGGTTTAGAAACCAATCAAAAGCTCGTATTTGCTCATACTGTCACAATTCATAATGGCCTCCAGGTAATAAGCTACAGTACCCAGCAGGCACATCCTGGTCAAACGATGTTGTGGCAACGTTGATGGGTAGTAATAGCAAGGGACTTCTTTATTTTGTGGATTTTTATATTCGATATATTTAAGTATATTTGACTCTAGAAAATACGTGGTGTCTGTTTAACTACGGAAAATAGTCAGATTCGTGTCTCTTTTTCTTATGTTCAATAACTAAGAGGTTCTGTGATATCCTTTGGTGGCGAACAATATTGTATTGTCAAGGAAATGTTACTTTGTCGTGGAGGCAAAAATACCGTAATGCATCGATTAAACGCCCCTTCTTTTAAACGCCCCCTCTTTTAAACGCCCCTTTCAAAAGAGGCGTTTACTTAAAACAGCAGCAATGCTCACGTAGCAGTCTTATGGTAGTTAGTGTACGAATAAAAGTTTAATTGTTTCGAAATTTTATTATCTCTTATATATAAACAGGAAACTTTCTGGGCACTCCTTTTCGTCTGAATATAATTTTTATTGTCGGAAACAGTTCCTTCCTCTTCAAAAGTTCTCTTTCAAGAATCTCTGCATCTTTTTTTCGACTAGTCTCAAAGCTAAATTTTTGTATTTTTCAATAAACGCCCATCACATCTTTTCCATTCATCATAAAATTTGTAATTTCAATCAACTCACAGTCATTTTTATCTATTTATTTTCATTTCTTAACTTATTTTTTTATAGATTGCCAGTGCCACTTCTGCCCCGCCCTTACCGTCGTCACTGGGGCCGGGTTTGCGTGATCTTGGACTCCGCTGCCTGGAATTAAAAGAAGCAGACCGACCTACAGCCAATGAGTTGCTTAAACATGTTTTGTTCAGGTCATGAAAGGTTCTTTTGCTGCAGTGCTTATCAACAGAAGTAGATCATGGTTACTACGATGTCAGATTATAGTTGACCAGATCGTACTTTGCTTCGATCGAAACTAACACATTCGAAACCTTTGATTATCATACCACAAATTTGTTTCTGGGTCCTGTGTGTAAATTACGCTATATATTGTGCCAAGTCGTGACATATCAAAATATGGTAATGAACGTTGAGACCGCTTGTTAGCCAGTGATGTTATTTTTGCTTCGATTATACGACGACCGATTTTTGACGTTGCATCCATGCAGATGTCCACGGAAAACCTTTAACGTCATTTCTAAAAACAGAAACGCCATATGTCTACGGGAAAGCGCCGTTTGTTTCTCGTATTATGATGACGGTGAGGAATGAGACAAACGGCGCTGGGAACGAGGTTTTGCACGACCAAGATTTGCTGGCAGGCAATGTTAATAGTACTTTTCAGTTTCTTTATTGTAAAACTGTATGTATTTGCCACCTTTTCTCCAAATCTTTCTTTCTTTAGTGACATATTACTACCTTATGGTGAAAAAGGAAAAATTAAGGCTTATAAGTTAATATGTACTATGTACAAGGGTATTATTATTTTGACACTATAAAAATTTTTTCATCTGTACATAATTTGAATTTTTTATCATGTTAGAACCATTGTATATTGTTATGTTAGTAAAAAATATCCATCATATTCGCCCGTTGGGGTTACCTTGCTTCTTCTTCTTCTTCTTCTTCTTCTATGTTTACTCTTTTCATTGAATTCAACAGGGACAACAAATGTTCAGGGACATTTTCATATTCGAGCCCAGCGTTCTTTTGTCTCTCTGTTAGAATCAAGTCAACCTCGTTCCCGGTGATAATCAAAAAGGAGAAGAGGCCCTGAGAACGAGGTTGAGAATCAGGTCCATCAGAGACAAACTGCGCTGCGTTCGAGTACGAAAAATTTTAACACTCCCAAGTTTCCTATATGAGTACTTGCGAATAGAAATTGCATGATTTTTCCATTTCACCGCTGGATTACCTAGGGGCTACCTTTGTTTTGGATGTTCCTTTTCCAGATCTTATCTTTCTCAAATAAAGCGCCCCTCAATCTATCGTCAAACACGAAGACAACCACTGTACGGAAGTTACGGATAGACGGCAGTGCTTTCACCGGGCAAAATCGTAAGAGTGTGGGAGAATGTATTTCTGTTACATAATGCATATCGTTTCAACAGAAATACATTCCTTAGCAGTGACTTTTTAACGATTTTGCCCGCTGGGGCAGGGACGTGGTTTGGATTGCACAGCGAAGCTTAACCACTACTGCCGCGTGTGCCTGATGCATGGGGGAAGACCCGACACTGTCGTCCATATAATATAGATTAGTCAGTATGAGAAAATGGCGTTAAAGCAGAAAAGAGTGCGAAACCTGATTTTTACTAACACATTACCAAACTAAATTGAAGCTTTTGATTCTTAAATGTACCTTTTGATCATCTGGTCGTATCGAGTCAAAACTAAGAGCGAAGTATCTCGGGAATTGAAGAAAAAAATTCAATTTTTGATCATTATAACTTATTTTGAGAAGGAGGATGTTCGAATTTATATATTTCATAAAATGTTCGGTGGAAATGATTTTAAAGATATTCAAAACGAAACTAAAATCCACTGCTCAAAAGAATTTCGAATTTCCTTTGGTTGGTTTTCACTGGGCCCATTTCTTCTCATTTAAGACTCTGGATGTCGAATAACTTAGTTCCTTTAACTTTCGCGCAGGAGAAATAAAAGAGTGCGCGAAAAAGGTCATTTTCGCGCATTCGGGTGCGTAAAATTGGAAAATGGCTCAAAAAAAGTTGAAAGCAAAAAAGGCACTTTGAACTCTATACAGTACACTCTCGATATCTCGAACTCTGAGGGGACCGGGAAAAAAGTTCGAGATAGAGAGAGTTCGAGATACCGAGAGGCTTTGTGGTCCAAATGAGTGCGAAGGGACCGAAGGAATTGTTCGAGATATCGAGAGTGTACTGTAGTAACATGTCATTTCAGTACTGTAGCGTAAGGAAGTAGTCAAAGCAGAAATAAACAACTTTTTTATATGTTAGAGATAACTGAACATATAACTGCAACATTCACGAAGACCATTAAAAAAGATGCGCGCAAAAAAGTTCAGTGCGCGAAACTTAAAGTGTGCGATAATATCTATTTTAAAGGGGTGCGCGAAAATTAAAGGAACTGAGGTAGGGAAATGTTTTCCAATAAGCTAAGGACGATAAGGCCAAAATGCTGTTTTTCATTCATCGCTAGAATTTGAACGATTGACTTTTTCTCTTGTTTGATGATCGACAAGTTAAAATCAAGAACACGAACAACCTCGATCCCAGGGCTTCTTCTCCTGGTTTATCAAAAAGGAAAAGAAGCCCTGGGATCGAGGTTGGAACACGAACGCTTTAGTTGTTCTTCCAAGTTTTCGTTCACTTTTACCATGACGAAAATATTTTGGTGCTCTGTTGAGATTCTATGGGAAGTATGAACTTGATTACCTGGCAATGTTTGCGCTGATTTAGTACTTTCACACATAAAAGGGAGAAACTTTCGCGAGTCCAAAAAATTGCGAAATTTTAGGAATAAACTTTCGCGATTATGGCCATATTTAGATTTTCCACGGGACTAAACTTTCGTGGATCCAAGTTTTTTTTTTCTTTCATAATGGAAAAGAAGAATTTAATTGTAATTAACAAAATAATTAGCAGTTTTTCTTTTCTTTTTGTGATTTATGTCCAAATCATTATAATTGACTAAGATATTTTCTCCCTTTAACGTGTCATTACATGTGAACCAGGTAATGACCCAATAAATCAAAATATCTGTTAGTTAAATTGATGCGGGCAAGTGCATCTACCGATGTATTTATCTGCCAGTTTCAATCTAACCAAAGTCAATGGTCAAAAGCTTAATAATTAGTTTTGGGTAAGTAAGACAAACATCAAATATGTATTCGTGTTAACCGAACAATAATTATGAAGGTTTCCGCTTAAGAACGACTTGGTTTGAAACTGTTAGATGAATTGAATTGGACCTATTTGAAGCAAATAAATGGTGCTCACGGGCTAATGAAATGGTTAACATAGGGGGATAAATATCTGTGGAACTGACGCCTCACAACAAATTCTCACATATCACTCTGCTTTGTATTCTAAAAAAAAAGTAGAAAACGAACTTATTACAGGTGAATATAAATACAAAATAACTGTAAATAGAGCATAAATAAAAACCATTAAAATATGGGGAAAATCGTCTGAATAATATTCAATACTAATTGATGGTACACACTTATCCCACACCTTAAAAACGAGAATAGTTCGAGCGAAAAATAAAAAAGGAAATGTGGAAGTGGAATGACACCATTTGGGTGACCTTTAAAAAAACAAATTGTCGCATGAGTCGAAACAATATTTCGCTTTTCACAATAATTTTTGCGAACCAATGAGATTAAAATGTTCTTTGATCACGTTGTGGGTGCTTAATTTTTCGCCCGAACAATTTTTACTCGCTTTCAGTCATTGAATGAGACCTTTACAACTGAGAATTTCGAACGATAATCAACTTTAATCTCTTTCCGTCACCGTATAATTTCAAAACACTAATATTGCTTCTAATTTTCAAATATTAATAATACTTCTAGCTATAATTTATAATGAACAATCTATAAATATAACTCACGATAAATATTGTTCCGATATAAAATGCGTATAATCCTTTGCCATGAAAACACGAACTTTCAAAAACTTGACAATCTTTGTAACAGTTTTGTTCATTCAATATCAAACACATCAGAAAAGAGTTACCTTTAAGAGAAGTAATTTCCGCAGCAGATATTTTCGCGAAGTAGGCTGTTTTTCACGAATATAAATTCCGCGAATTAGGAGATCTTTGACTTGAATCGCGAAAATGTCTCCCGTGAAAAATTTTTCTCAGCCCTAGAAGGAGTAAGAGCACTAATCTTTTTCTGATTTTCTTTTTTCTCCGTTTTTCATGCAAAAGCACTCCTGCAAATTTCATTGATATTTTAAGAATCGCGAAAATTAATTCCGCGATTCTGTTGGTAACACTGAATCGCAAAAATAAATTCCGCGAATTTCGTAAATTTCAAAGACTTATACCGCGAAAATAAATTCCGCGAAATCTTCTTCCCTTAAGGTAAATCCAGCACTAACCTGGAAAAAATGAAACATTCTTCACTTGGATTTAATCTAGTGGCTCTATGACATTTAATTAGTGTACTCCTACTAATGAAGGACTAAAAGCCCCAGGGCTAGTCAGTTAGGGAGCGCTCACCAACACAATAGAACCTAGCTTGCTTGAACATGAATTTCCTCCATGTTCAGGCTACTGTAAATAGAACCATTCAAGTTCACACATAGACTAAAAGACGTTCGACCCTTTAATAGTGTAAACACTACCTTATTTAACAAAAATGGGTTATGTAACTGATTAACGTACTAGAGATAAGAAGGGAAACAGCGAACGCATAAACACGGTCCCAATGAAGTTGTTGCTTTAGTTTTTAGCCAAGCACTTCAGAAGTCTATTGACTGCAGGCTATAATGAATAGTTTTGATATAAATAAAACATGGGACAAATCGCCAAAATACAAGAACACCTAGATCACAAAGCAAAAATTGGCTAAAACCCACGCAAGGAAAATAACAATAAATAAACAAAACACTGTTATAGACAAGTTAAAAAATGAACAATAAATATGTTACAATGTGTTCTTGATGCAAAGACTTGGTGCATGGCTGTATTATAACATATTTGGGACAGCCTCACCCTTTGTCAACACATCTTCTGCTGGTGCTTTGTCCTAGAAAAAAGAAAAGAAAAAAACGTGTTTCTTAAAGTAAGTTAAGTTAAAGTGTAGTTTCCCATTGGGCAAAATCGTTAAAAAGTCACTGTGGAGGAGTGCATTACTATTGAAATGATACGTGTCTCGTTTCAATAGAAATGCACTCCTCCACAGTGACTTTTTAACGATTTTTCCCGCTGGGTTGGAGCTCTTCTCGTCTACATTTGAAACATCGCAATGATATCTCACTAAACTTGAATTTTTGACATCAAAACGATCTAAAATTATTTTCATCATCCGCCTTCATTGTTGAAAGAGAATGTTAAAATAAATTGCACACAGAGTGCACACGTTTTTCCATTACATAGGAAACATTTTCTCGTGCAAGACAAATTATGACAAAAATTCAATAGTTTTTTTTTCCGAGAAGGACACTTGTTTGAGGTGCTATACACTGTAGCATGCAATAAAATCATGACTTTCACCAAATCAAAGTAAAAGCATCCTGTGACATCACCAGGCTGCAACAATAACAACAACAACAACAACAACAACAACCAGAAAAAAGAGAGAAATATTGAGGATGCTTACCGGCTTTGAGTGTTTGATAGATGATAAGAAAACATTCCACGCCAATGTAATTCCATTCATGTATAATAATCGCAAATGTGGTGGGATAACATAGAAGTTAAATGTCTGAAAAAAAGTAAATCAACATGGTTGAAAAGGATGTAGACAACCAATTATACACCACGGGGAGTTATTCCGAATTCAAAACATAACAGACACTGTTAAACTACTTTTATCAGAAATAGAATTTAGAATTCAATGCTTTGCATTTCCTTGATACCAAGTAATTAACATTTAAAATAACAGCGCAACATTTTAGACAGAAAGCACAGGTGAACATTAGGGGGACTTATAAGGAAGTATGGGTACACATGTCAAGTTATTACATACCTGAACTGCAGGCCAAACAGTGCAATCTGCCTGAAAAAGTTAACAAAAAAAACACATGAGTTTCAAACAGAAATGAACCAGCGACACCACTGGAAAGCTGTTGATTAGACTAGGTGCATACTGTGACATGAGTGCCTAGGGCATGGCAGTTCTCATTCCATTTCTCATTGTGTTTCACATTCAAAAATTAATCCCATCAATTTTATTGAAGTTTACAGTAATGTTTTTGCGAGTCAACAATAAACATAAACATGCTTAATATCATCGAAAGTTAACTGCAAAAACAATTTGAGCGAGTCACCTATCAATACCGTTTTTATCATTGTCAATAATTCCAAATCATACCTGAACGGTAATATACATCACTGCATCACTTACTTTGTATAAAGTCCAAGCCTTTTCTTTGATTTCTTTTTTACTTTGCTGAAACGTTTGACCTTCTAAAAAGCCCATTCCTACAAGAAGACAGATAAAAAATAAGGCAAGCCGCCCTCTATCAAACAGCGCACCTTAAAATGTGGCGTTTATTAGAAAAACCCTGCAAGTTGCAGCATTTAATGGAAAAATTAAGGATATACAATGTAAAAAAAAAAACAATTAATAAGGAAGTTTTACTTTATACGCTTTTTCAGTTAAGGCTTTTTTATAATAATATAGACAACCATACGTAAATGTGCTTTTTCTCTAAAATTTCCCCCTTGAAATAAATGCCGCCCTCTAATAAATGCCGCACCCAGAAATTCAACAATTTAATAAACGCTGCGGCATTTAAAAGAGGAAATACGGTAATGGAAGCAAGGAAGGGCGTTTGTAATAAGTTGAAGAGTTCTTCAGCTCGGCAGAAAATCAAAACAACAATGTGGGGTAAATAACATTTGGCGATGCACAAAATTTGTCTAATATGCATGCTATCAAATCAGTAATCAATCATATCTCCGGTCATCTCTGACCCATAGTATAAATAACTCTCTCCAAGTAGCATGTGTGTTGTGTACAACTAAACAAACCAAAATTAAATGCTAACCTGTGAAAAAGAACATGATAAAGAACGGCGAGAAGATAAACTGGTCTGCAACTAACTTCTTGAGAACCACTTTGTGAATAGTTCCTTTTACTATAAACTTGTCCAATCCCACATACCAAAAATGATTAATAGGACCAGAACAACAAGCAAATAAAATCATGCATTTTGTCCTATTAAAATCATAACCAGTCTTTTTGTGATAAAAATTTTCGACTGATTGTTCCACAAAATCTCCCACACCATATAGCGTCACGTAAGTCAAAGTGTTGGTAACAAACAGGTTTTTCTTGAATGCATAGTTGTAACTCTTTTTAAGAAGTAAAAATGCATTAGACGATCGGATAGCTTTCCACATTATTGCCTTTTGTTTTCAGCAGCCAACTCTTCAACGTAAATATTCAAGCTATAAGACCTGAATAAAAAGAACAGTTTTTATATGCTCATCATACACAAAAAAAAGAAAAAGAAAACAAACACATGAGTTCTTCCTCATCCACATTAAGGATACAGCGTCGTCTCTTGAGCATGTTTTTTATTTTGAAAAATTTTCCATTTTTTTTCTCATTTCATTTAATAAGTTATATATCATTGGAAAGCTTATTAAGAATACTTTCATGTGATATAAGAATCCAAA
>JAYJMG010006793.1:0-10932 GCA_036873935.1 Stomotoca atra
AAGACGTCTCAAAGACGTCGTAAAAGTTTGGTCGGCACGACTCCCATCTGAGATCATTTATGAGATCAAATTGAGACATCTTTAAGACGCCTTAAAGTCGTCTCTGAGACGTCTTTTTAACATCCCATAAAAGACGTCTTAAAAACGTCGAGAAAATTTGGTCGGCGTGACTCCCATCTGAGATCATTTATGAGATGAAATCAAGACGTCTCGACAAGACGTCTTAAAGACGTCTTAAAGATGACTTTTTGCCCGCTGGGAAGTTATGTCATAATTTTAATATGCAAGGTAACTTGAAAAAACACTGTTGATTTCCACGTAAGGTCTGGGGATTGACTTTTACAGCGGTGATAGGCAATTTATGTTTATCTGGCGCCACACTGTAGCTTTCATTCACATCTGCTCTGGCTGGCCTTCTCTAAATTGATCAACTACCAGCCCTCTATACAAGCAGCTGCTGTCACCTAATGCTTGGTTTCTATACATTAACCCTAAGCAGTAGCATTAGCTATAATTTGATAAGTAGAAGAGCACATTTTCGACAGTCGCATTGCTACTGCAGATAGTTTAGTGATGTGTCTCTGTGGTGAGAGGGAAAACATTTCTACACTTCAAAAGTATGCAGCCACACTAAATAACATAGCATAATATTTTTTTAATTAAACTACTAACAACTTTAGCTAAACATTGAAGGAAAATTTGCAAAACAAACTGAAAGACATAGCTACTTACTTGACTGCTTCAGAATCTGCGTGCTGTGCTATACACTTGTCGTCCAAACGCAACACAATGTTTACATTGACAACATCAGCTGCTGCGTCGTGTAAAAATACGGATACCACCTGATGAGAGAGACATTTTTCGTGTCAAGGTTTACATAAAGTATCGCTATCACGACAGGTAAGTAAACCGAGCGTGTCGAATTCCGAATTAAACCAAGAATTCTATAAGTGAGTAATATGGGAAGTCGTACATGAAGTTGTGTCGCAGGGTACACTTTTTTGGTGTCAAAGATATCGGATTTTTTTTAAGCTCTTGGTAGGAAATGATTGCGCCAGCTTCGCTTAGTTCCGTAAAAAGTATGCAATTTATTATTCAAAGTGTCAAGTGAAGTCTCCACAAACCTTGTCTAGACGCACGTACAAACAAAAGCAATACTTCGAACATTTTCATGAAGTTGAAACAGCGATGGATTCTGCAACGACTTGTTGCATCTAACAACCTGTTCTGTATGCCTGATGATTGTTTAATTCCGCAGGAGTTAGTTGTTGATTAGCATTTGGTGGCCATTGACGAAACGAAAAAATTGTTCTTGGACACTTCGTTTGGCTTCTAACCAATCTACGCCTCTATCTTTCATTAGGTTTCTAAGGTTAAAAATTAATGAAGACTTACCAAGAAGGAAACGCTCAATTCTTGAAGGATTTGTTATTGCCTTGTACCGAGGTGCTATACGCCCGCAGAGAATAATATCCCCACCTAATTAGCGTTGGTATTTGTTTTCAAAATTTCAACAGGAGAAGTTGCCACTTCAGGAACTCTAAAGCACAAAATATTATGCACTAATTTTGTTACTAGCGTTTTGGGCTGATCACACCTTGCCAATCAAGATTTACCCCCGGAAAAAATTACAGTTGAGAAATGAGCATAACGCGCTAATTCCGATACTCACTGACAACTCACCAGCAGAAGCTGTAAAATAATAGGATGGTTTTTGTGTAAATGTAATAAAAACAAGGGCGTATCTGATAAAAACATACATTTAGATGATTCAGACGATGATATTTAGTTTTATTAAGACAAAAATTTGATGTTTCATAGTTCTTAAACTAATTTTATGAACAACACTTACTTTTTAAGGGTGTTTAAAGACCTGGAAAAACAATATTGCATAATTCAGGGGGTAAAATATCAATGATACGCACAAAAAACAACATTTATTTTAAATGAAAATAAACTATACTTGTTACTGTTAGCTCAAAAGTCAAAAATAAAGCCATACATACCCTTTACAGCAGGAAGAAATAGAATAAATGTTTGCAAAGCCTCGATTCTGCATTATAATTGAATCTTTTTACCCCCTGAATTTCAAAATATCAAAGACCATGTATCTCCTTATTGCTTCATTTTCAAAATATGGTTTTCTGACACTTTTTATTTGTTTTTGCACCCTCTACCTGCTGAATGAATTTTTTTTTTGAAAATTCTAAATTTAATCTTTAGCTGACCGTGAAAATTATGACGTCACCCTGGGGTCACACCCAATTTAAAAAAAAATGACACCTAGTATTTTTTCCATCAAAATCGACTAAATATCAAATTTCAATCATAAAATTGTTTATAACAAGTCTCTGCACACGAAGAACATAAGGGCCCTTACACCCTCGCTGATTAAGAACAGCATTGAATAAACGCTCGTTTGAACTTGTGTTCACCACATGATCTCATGGCTTCTTTACTTCAAAATGTTATTGTTATTATTAGCCAATTACAGGTCTTTATATGATGGCCGAGGAGGGCCAAAACGAAAACAAATTAAGGACCTGTTTATATGGAAGGCGGGACAGGACGATAGCCGAGACGGGACGAAAAACGGGATCCCATTTTCTACAGAGTTTCTACTAAAAATTAATTTTGCGTTTATATGATTAAATTCTGTCCCGGGCCGATTTAGTCCGGTCCCGGCAATGCGGGATTCAGCTCGAGCGAAACGGGACCCCGCTTCAGGCGGGACGTTTTTTCTCATATAAACAATCCGTCCTGGGACGATCATAATAATAGTTGCAGTCTCAGCAAAAATTCTGTAGTGAAAAAAATAAAAATGGCTGCGAAACGTGTAGCTGAAGCAACTGAAAGTGTTAAACAAGAAAAATGTATCAGGTTTACTGATGAATTGGTTTTAGACCTAATTAACTGCATGAAAAATGATAATTTCATGTGTAAGTCTGAAAACATCGACTTTGATGGAGACAAACCGTTGTAATATATGAGAATTAGAGCTGAAATGGCAAAGTTGTAATGTGCGTGGCGATGATGATGTAGAGAGGTTTGGACCAGTGGATCAAGCATTGCAGGCAGATGATTGCTCTCATGAAAAAATTCCAGAAATAAAAAAAACTGATTTCAAGAGGTTGACCAAAGAGTGTTGGAAAAAAGATTTGCAACAGGGTTTTTCCAAAGCAGTGATTCAACTACTTTATGTATTTCCCGCTCGATTTTTTTCTGTTATGTTATCGTCCCGGCACGTTATTTTCCATATATCATCCCGGTTATCGTCCCGTCACGGCTATCGTCCCGTCCCGCCTTCCGTATAAACAGGCCCTTAGAAAACAAGTTGACATTTTGAATAACGAAAACAAATTTAGAAAGCAAAATAAAGTTTTAAAAACGAAAAAAAATTATGAAAACGGAAAAAAATTTGAGAGCGAAATAAGGTTTTTCGAAACGAAACAAAATTTCACATCAACTGCTGCTTTCCGGAGTACCATGCCTACGAAAGGTGTGGTCATACTTTAAATGTAAATGACTTGTTTTGCACTTACTGTGGTATCAAAATAAGACATGGTGCCAGTGACGATCAAGATGAGGCAACTATTATTAAAAAGTACGTTAAGAATGGATACACGTATAAGACTATGTTACATTTTTTGTCAGAGTACCATGATATTCATTGCAGTCTACGCACGTTAAAACTAAGACTCGCAGCAGATGGTATAAGCAAGAGATGAAATGCCTCCATGAACACGATCCGTGCAATAGTGAATTGTGAAATCGAAGGTCCCTCGATGTTGAGCTACCGAAGTATTTGGCGCCTCTCGTGATGACATTATGCATATTCTCAAAGAATTAGATCCTTGTGGCATAGAACTGAGGAGATCTAGAAAAGTCAACAGAGTAACATATTACTCGTGGATGGGTATGACAAATTAAACCATACAGTTTGCCTGTCCACGGTGATGTTGATGGATTTTCCCGCAAAATCTTTTGGCTCAAAGTCTGCAAGACTAATAACAACTCATGTGTTCCGGCACACCTTTACTCACTGTAACATACTGTAAGCTGTTGTTGTCTGTTGTTGGCCACTGTGCCATGCTTAAACGTGAGGTTGAAGGAGCGTGGAGAAAGATAGCCTGTAAATGATGTTGTGAAAAAAATCTCATCTCTTTTTTGTTATCCTAGTGATTGGGAAATGTCGTATTTGTGTTGTAAAGTTTTTATATTATTTTTAGTTAGTTTATCAGTTTATATTGTTTGTATTCTTGTGTATTTCAAACTTATATATAAAAAAAAAGATAGCCTGTCACCGACAATAACCCACTATTATCGGCTTGATGCTTCATGTAAAGTCGTAACCACGTTGAAAAAGGCGAAAACAGTGCTACCATCTTTAAAAAACCCAATTAAAATAGCTCTGAAAAGTAGAAGAGTGTATAAAATTACCTATTCACGATATACCTCGTCTTATGTCGGCCATACAAGCTGTCATCTCTTAAACCGCGTAAAAGAGCACAAGCGTATTGAAACACCACACAGTTAACATTCACTTTTGCGACCAGACGACGCATGCGCTGTGCGTTAAAACTGTGTTGAAATATGTCGTTCTTTAAATACCCACAAGCAGTATGTTTGCACAATAGGATATAGTGAAGGCGCGCGCGAGGTGTGGTTGGATGGCGAAATTCTAACTAACTGTTAGGGTTAGGGTTAGGGTTAGATTTAGCCCTAAAATTATTGTTAGGGTTAGCCCTAATAACCCTAATAGCCCTAAACAATGGTTTAGCCCTAATCCAAAACACCGTTTTAGCCCTAATAACCCTAATAGCCCTAATCCTAAACCCCGTTTTAGCCCCAATCCGGCATGGTCGCAAAAAGGAATGTTTAAGCCCTCGAAACACACTTCAAAGCTTGCAATTGTACACTTTCAATGGGTAATGTGGGAATAATTTCAAGCTCTTAAAAGTCTAATGACTTTGGAAGCACTATTAATTCGCACCATTAAACCCGATCTAAGCACAAAAGACGAGTATAGAAGTCGCACGCTTGCTATCAAAACACAATTTCCTTTATCATAAAGTGTTCAATCCTTTGGGATTGTTTACGTGTTTTTTGTGTTTTTTTGTTTTTTTTGTGTTTTTTTATTTACAATTTCTTCCATTTCACGTATCATGAGCTTCTAGTGTAGATATGTAATAATTTGTATTATATTGTTTTTAACGGTTTTAACCTGTTTTTATTGAATTTTAGATCTGAAGATGAAATAGATGTAATACAGGATAATAAGTCACTTTTTCCAAAAATTGAAAATGACGATGCGACCATATGATTGAAAATAAATTAACCCCCTGTCTAACAGTTTTTATGCAAATAGAAGAACCAATTTTGCTTTATTTTTTGGGTAAATAATGCAAATATGTTAACCTTAACCCTATTAATTCCGGGCTTTTTGGGGGTTAAATATGCCGAGGGGGAGGGAGGGGCGGCGGATTTGCTGACGTCCATTCTTTTTTGCTGGCGTCATCATTTTTTAATGAGGGTGTTGATTTTTCTCAAATTTCGTCTAGAAATAGGTTGTTTTTGTCCCAAATTTTATCAAGAAGTAACTATGTTTTGGGTATGAAACTTTACATAATAGGGTATTTTTTGTTTTTTTGTTTTAACAAAATAATTTTTCGCGACGTCATCGTTTCTAAATGCCAACAGGAATAGCTGCCTAAAAAAAGGCGTGGTCCGGGACCAAAATATTGCAAAAAAAATAAAAAGATATATCCTCTTAAAGCTAATAAAAAAATATTAAAAGTCACGGAGTTTCAATAGTTTAGCATAATTTTTGATAGAATTACAGTTCATTTAGTAGAAAAATGGTCGAATCCGCCCACCCCCGGCATGAATCGGGTTATTACAACGAATCGCGAGCAATTGATAAATGAAATAACCACAGTTTCACAGATTTATCATTGCAGCATTACCCCCGTCTTAACAGCTTAATCAGGGAGCTTGAGCAGAGCTGAATCTGCGACGGGAACGGCATATTGTTGTCACAGTGACGAAAGTTCCCGCCTTTGTTGGCGTCGGCAGGAATATATGTTTGAACAAGAGCCATGACGGGAAATATAAAAAATTATCATAACTGTAGCTACTACGTACAAGAGCAATGGCTGTAAGTTTTATAACTGTTCTAAAGGTTTTAGAAAATCTTATTTTTTTATCACATACGAGGAGGAACATAGTCACTCCAGTCATGATAGTCATATGCATTTTGTGTTGGCAACTATATTAACGCTCCCTAGCTTAACCAGTTTTTGAAAGAATTTCAAACACAACTACAGATATGACAAGTCGGACTGGAGTTCAAACAACATTTTGAGTTTAAAGCACATCGAAAAGCAAAAGCAGTAGCGTTACAAGAAAACATATTTTGAAAGACTTGGCCTACCCGCTTTTGGCTTTCAGTGTACCTTCTGACTTTTCCACATTTCAAAAGCCAATTACACAAACCAACGCCGTATGCATTTACCTCATTGAGAGCAACCTTCGTCATCCCACTCATCTCTCACGTAAAGAATTCATTTCAACTCTGATGTGCTCTTGTTCTCCAAAGATGCCAGTTTCAAATAGTCAAATGTAACAAAAACATTTGAAAAGTATTCGAAATTCAACCACGTCTCAAAAATCAATTGTGCTCAAACCCAACCATCACTAAAAGATCGATACGAGTGTTTATTTCAGCACTGCGAAAAATTTCCATCCTTAAAAAAACAAAATTAAAATCAAACAAACAAACAGGTCATCACCTGTGTTTTTACCACAGGTTTTTCATTCGCCTCGGACTTGTTGCTTTGCTTGATTTTTTTTAAAGATTTTTCTAACCAATCAAAACTCTGAATTCTACGACAGGAAAAACAGAGTTTACCCGTCTTCGAAGCTGTATGACTGGAGCGCTGTGGTGCAGACAGGTCGTTAGTTCATAAACGCTTGCGTATTCCTGACCGATCGGAACAAGTTCCCGTCACAGATTTTGCTCTGCTCACGCTCCCTATAATAGACGTATATCTCCAAAATGACGTCATAATACGAAAAAAATACTGCCACATCATGCACTATTTTTTGTTGGGTCCATTTCAGTGAAAATATATTAGGGCTACTAATAGTCTCTTAAAAATGTCGAAAACCTTAATTGCGTCGAGTAATTAATTATCGAGTTGTATGCAGAGAAAGAAGACTTTTGTCAGTTATGTTTGGTTTCAAGTAGAAGAAAATTATTCAAAAATACGAAAGTAGCAGCTGCAGATTTTGTTTGTGGTTTGTATTTTCGCGCAAATTTTGTAATTTAGCGAGTGTAGTTGCTTAACCATTATATTCTGAAACGCTGGGCAGTCACAGCGAATGTAATTTATCTCACAATAATGTCATTGTACTTGCACTGGGAGAAAAAATGTTGATATTCCTGCTTTCTTCAGCAGCAGTTATTTTTTTAGTCAGTGTGTATTATGCATTATGGTATTCATGCATGGAAACAGATATTTTTTTACTGATATATAAATACAGATTTCTGGGACTGCAGTAAACAAATGTAACTTTTAAATACAAACATTTGGATTATAGACAGAAATACACACGAGTGGTACAACGAGTACAACGAGTAGTACAACGAGTACAATCAGTAGTGCAACGCGTACAACAAGTACAATAGGTAGTACAACGAGTAGTACAGAAAGTACAACGAGTGGTGCAACAAGTGGTATTAAGTACAACGAATAGTACAACGAGTTGTATTAGATGTGGCGTTAAGCACAAGGAGGTAGTGGTACAACACAAGTGCAATATGATTTTGTTCGAAATAGCGAAAGTTCGAATTAAGCAGCAGTCGAATTAGCGGGTGTTTACTCTAGTTAAAGACATATTTGTTATAAATATTTGTATTGAGTTGTGTGGCAGTCATTTTTTTCGAACACGCGTTTGCATTGTTTATTAAACTGCTTGAATTTGTCTAGAAGAATTCGAATAATATTCGCATACCGTAATGCAGCCATTGAACGCCCTCTTCTTTTAAACGCCCCCTCCCTAAACACGGAAGAATTAATTAAACACCTTCCTCTTTTAAAAGCCCCCTCTCAAAAGAGGCGTTTATTTGAAACAGCCGCAATGCTCACGTAGTAGTCTTATGGTGAGGTCGTTAACATTCATATTTGCGACCATGACAGCTTAGCCGGTATTTTCTTTAGGGACATGGACCCGAGACTTTCGCCATCCACGGCCCCGATCAGACATTTCCATACCATCCCTAGCGTGGGCCTTCCATAAATTTGATGGTGCAAACATATTGTTTGTGGGTATTTAAAGAATGGCATATTTCCAAACTGGTTTAACGCACAGCGCATGCACCCGTGTTCAAGAACAATAGATTTCATATGGTCGCGAAAGTGAATTTTAACTATATGGGTAGTGTGCTACGAATGAAAACAAACTTAATTGTTTTAAAATTGTTTTATTATCTCTTATAAACAGAAAGCGTTTTGTGCACTCCTTTTGGGCTGCATATAAATTTTATTAATTTTTATTAATGCATGGAAGCAGTTCCTTCTTCTTCTCTACATCTTTACTGCGACTTGTCTAAAACTAAATTTTGCAGGAACAATTCACATTTTTTTTTGCGTTATTTTAAACGCCCCCTTACAAATGAAAATATATACAGTAGACTCTCTCTATCTCGAACTCGCAAAGGACCAAGGAATTTTTTCGGGATAGAGAAAGTTCGAGATAGTGGGAGATAATTAGGCTGAAATCAGTGGAAGGAACCGAGAAAGTTGTTCGAGATGGAGAGTAGTTCGAGATAGAGGGTGTTCGAGATAAAGAGAGTCCACTGTATCACATATTGCGTACGTATTTTTCACCCCACGTGTGAAATATAAAATAGAAAAGAAAAATATCAATTTGAAATTGTTATTTATTTTAATAAAGGCCTCCCTCGATGAAACGCCCCCTCCCTTAAAAATGAAAATTTTTAATAAATGCCCCGAGAGCTCTAGCATCTATAGCTCTAGTCCAAATTTTGACAAAAGATTTGAAAAGACAAAATCTGAAATGAGATTTTTCGCTTATAATCGAGCAAAACTATCTGCCAATATATTTTTAATAAATTTGCGCATGTGCAAATTCGCTGCGTGCCACAAGAGATCGTTTTGTGGAAGGCTATACTGCTCCCGGGTGGTGGTTCATCCTCTGTGGTTCATCCATTTAGGACTATGGACTAGGGATCTTGCGATCTTAGACTAGCCTAAATGCCAATAATGATGAGCGTAGAGCCTACTGAGCTAGGTTCAAATTAAATTTTGACTTCGTGGAGCTTAACTGAGCTGAACAGAGTCTTCTTCTTACATTTTCTTTTCATATTTCTTTTGAGCGCGGTTTTCTCAAAATGCTGGTGGTTTGTAATTTCAAAACACGATTTCTTTAGAACGACTTATCTGATCGATTTCAAACTTTGACAGCTTGTTTTCCATAATAGCCTCTTTCATTTAACATGGCGATTTGGCAAGAAAATGCTCAGATGTGCAGAAAATGGGCTATGAATAATGAATGAGACGGCTTATTTCACTGTTAAGGACTTCAATTGGTCATTACTGATTCAAAAATGGCTGTAATGTCTTGATTTTGTTTCAGTTTGAGCATTTACTAATGTTTGGTGCTCACGCAAAGATTTGTCCTTTTTCCAAAAGAAATTGGGACAAAATCGTGTTTACCATGGGGGTCTTTTTTTGGCCTAAAACCGTATTTTCTAGCTCATTAATTATTCATGACTCATGGAAAACTCATTTTTTGAGATTGCTTGGACGATTTCTGATCGACAACATCGAAAACATTTCATTTATTGCAAATGCTACAATATTAGTTTTTTTCTAGGCATACCCCCTTAAAGTTCAAAATTTAAAGGGGAAGTAAACACAAAAATTATTTTTTGATATTTTGTTTAGAAAGGTACAAAAATACAAAAAAAAAAAAAAAAAAACTCAAGTACTTTTCTTTCCTTCTCAAATCAGCCTTTTCTTGAGAGAGGAATTTGCTGTTTTCGAGCAAGACGAGTTTTGGAAGGGTGGAGTGGACGCTAGCTTGGAATATGACGTTGCAAATTACATGCGAGTATATGACGAAGCTGCCGCAAGACCAATGAAATACCAGCAGATGGAATTTTTCAAGGTAATGTCAGTATAGCATCAGTGGTAATAAACACTGTCAACAGGCATTTATTAATTCACAAAAATAAAATCTTCTTGTATATTTGTAAAACCTGTCTTCGACATTTTAAAACTCTTTACTTGCTCACAAAAACAACACCAGATTTATTTTTTGCTTGTACCAAGAAACGAGCTTCACACTCCTCCACAATGATTTTCAACATTCACATCAATTCATAAAGACTAAAAACACCTGGAATGGAGACAAGAAATTGATTGTATCACACATTTCATTGTGACGATCAGGGGGTAAAGTTAATGTATTCTTTTTCCAGGAAAAGCTTGTATCACAGACAGAGAGTGTGTTTTCGCTTTTTATTGTTAGGCGTAAACACAAAAAGTGTTGGAACAGCACCAGGAACAAGGAGTTTCTTCGGGAAGGTTCGCCTAGCAATTCAGCCTAGAAAGCGACGGCTAATTTCGTTTGACATAACCCCCTAAACGATTCGCATGATTGATCAGCGTAACAAAATTCGAATAAATTTTGTTACAATTTTTCACAGAGACCACGGTAGTTTGCTGGAGGAAATTAATTGTGAGCATGCGCACTGTGAATACGCGATATTCTCGGAAATCAATATGGCTGACGCGGAAGGAAAACAAGTAACGAAGTTGTTATTTTTACAAGAATTTTGACACGCAATTGGTTGTATTTGCCAATATTGTTAACATTCCAAGTATATAAACTTAGGTCCTAGGA
>JAYJMG010006904.1:0-10927 GCA_036873935.1 Stomotoca atra
TAAGTTGGGCTACATCTAGACTAGTATTTATCGTATATAATATTTTTGGCCTGAATTAGATTTATTTATATATCAATATGTAGCAAAATTAAAAGAAAGAAAACAAAAAAAAAAAAAAAAAAAAATGAGGCGCTTATTATTAGCACGGAAGATTTTAGTTTTTAAAGGAGCGTGCTTTTCTAGCAAGCGATTAAAAACCTCAGAAAAAGAAAGATAATCTGCAAGATTTTCGTTGGGCTCATAATTGAGTCCGTCTAAAAATGACTTTTCATCTAAGTTTTGGTAGTTTCGATAATGGTACGTTTTAGGTGCAGCTTTAGTATACGTTGCATTCAACATTGTATAAATTAATCTATGATGATCATTCGACCCTGTTTCCTTTTAATCTCATGACATGTCGAACAAAACATAGAGTAAGAAAAGAAACAACTTTTCTAAGTAAAGTTTTTATTTTTATTTTGTAAGCTTTCGGCTCATACGCGTGCCATGATCACATTAAAATTTTTAAAACCATGTTTCCACCGTTCCAGTATTTTTTAAAGAGTGCTTTTTATTGGAAATGAACAGATCAATGCAAGATCCATTTTTGATTTCCAATATGACTTTTGCTTATAACGGTCAATTATATTAGACCAAGTACCCAGATAAACGAGTAAAGTTATATTATGTTGTTGTTCCTAATAGAATTAATATCAAAACGTGTTTTGGGCAGCTTTTACGAAGTTTATAAAACATTTTACTTGAAAATCAACATGGTCATCAAAATCGTCAACATGGATTTGTCACCGATTTGTGTCTTTTTTTTCAGTTATAACTGGACTGTCGACAACACAGAATGAATAGGGGTTGTGACAGCGTGTAACAACCTCATTGTCAGAAATAACCGTATCCGAGTGATTCATATTTGCGTCAATCTGAGGCGACGAAATTGGTGGATTAATTCTAGATCATTTGAGAGGTTTTCTATTGAACATTTAAGTGATGCAATCATTTCAAATATTTGAGGGTGAGTTTCTAAGCCAAATTTTTGCAGTTTCTCCATATCACAAACTTCGTCGACTTTATGAGCAGATTTGAAACACTCGCCTCTCCAAGAATTTCAAAATATTTTTCGCTAACAAAAGAGCTACCCTTTTTATTCAAATGTAATTTGCCATTGTTTAAGCATGTTTTGTCAATCTCTTTATTACTTATAAAAGAGTAATCTTTATGCTCTCACAATATGATTCCATTTTGTCATACTAAGCATCGATTTTCTCGTTTAGTTCACCAACGTCATCACGTTTGATGACTCCCGTTTCACGTTGTGACATTTTGACAAACTTCTTGGCTCGATGCCTTTAATCATTGAATCGCCAATTACTAAGATATTTTGATGCTTTTAACTCCTTGTTTTTTTTCTCGCTTAACATTTTTGTAATTATTCTCTAATCGCTTTTTAGCGTTAGTGTTACGCTCTGTTTGATTGCTTTTATGGAGTTTAGTATTATTAGAACGATTTTCGGTGTCAATACCATACATAACGGGAGATTTACTTTCCAACAATTTGCCGATAACAGCTTTATTAAATTCTAGCTCTCTCTCGAGAATCCCAACTTTCGCTCGCAATTGATGTAATTCCACTTCATCAGCCTCTGGAGACCTGCTTTTACTTGTGTTCGAAAAACCAGTTTTATTTATGTTTTCTAGAGCTCCAAATATGAATTTTTTAAAATCATTAAATTTCGCATGCAAATTATCTAACGCTGTAGCCAAAACATTGTTTTCCTTACATTTTCATTAATATGATCGGAGCCTTCTTCAGTATCCATGTTGTAGCTTCTAATCCAGTACGATTCACCCTGCCTCAGCGAAAGAACAGTAATTTTATTCTCTAATGTTAGTTCTTGCAAGCATTCGTCAAATAAATTATCCGTTTTCGCTCTCGCTCTCGTTAGACGATCCGTTCTCCGCCATGATAACAATACTGCATATTTCTTGCTGATAATATACCGAACTGAATCACTCCTCCGCAGTTATTGTCCACGCTCAGCGTAGGCAGTATATAACTCCCCGCATAAAAGAGATATAAGGATAGCGATCGTTCTTTTTTAACGGAGCCGAAAAGAACGTTAATTAGGTCGGGAAAGCTGTAGGTTTTTTCATGTTTAACAGGGAGAAGGGACTACAATCATGGTCGTAATATATTGAGAATAGTGCGCAGAGTCAAAGAATTGAAAACCACAGGCATTTTGAATAGGGTTTTGAGTATTCTTATTTCAAAAGGAAAAATCCAATGTTTAAACATTTTAAGAATACTTTTTTAAGTTTACTAATGGAATAAGGAACTTAGGTCCCACCCAGCATCACTGACGATGTTGTTACAACGTTATTGTACCGTCGTTACTGATGACGTTAAAAGTAGGCTCAAAACGCCCAAATGTTAATAATGTCCTTTTCATGAAAATTTGCCCAAGAAAAAATTACATGGCGGTGATTTTTAATCAGGAGGTTGTTTTTCGAATTTTGACCAAAAACTCAGATGTCCAGATTTCCTTCAACATTTTTTTCCGGTAAACAATTCGAGGGCGTCGATTTGAAATCTGTAGATCGTATTTCGAATTTAAGCCAAGAATTGCTCTTATGTATTATATAAGTATATAGTGGGGCCAAAAACGGTATTTGATAGAAATCCTTCGTTATTTGATAAATTTTGTGTTCATCAAAATTTCAGTTCTCAGTGCAAACTAAATCAGGTGAAAACTATTATGCCACCATCATCAAAACACAGTTCTGTTGGTTAGTTTGAAAAATAACAAGAAGCCGAACGGCATCAGCACGGTAGCCCACAATGCAGCAGATGATTAAGTTTTGCGTGAAGGCTAATTGGGACTTCTGCCTTATTGGAACAGTTTTTCAATGTTGTTTGTTCTTTTGGGTTGGGTTGTTAGGAAAATTTCATACGAATAGCTACTTTAAAGGCAGAAACTTTCGCGGGCACAAACTTTCGCGAGGCAAAAAATTCGCGAAATTTTTGGATTTTACTTTCGCGAATGAGAGCATAAACTTTCGCGAATAAATGTTTTCAGAATGTTCAAAGGCATAAACTTTCGCGAAACGACCCAAAATTCGCGAAACTCGCGAAAGTTTCTGCCTTTAAAATAATAGAAAGATAAGAAAATGACGAAAAGAAATTATATAGTGTCGTTTTCTTTTTCATAAATATAACACAAGTCGTAAATAAAACTTTTTTTATATAACGAAAGATATGATACAAAAAATGTTTTTGTCATGATAAATATTTTTTCGTCGTAAATAAAACTTTAGTATATAACGAAAGATATGATACAATTTTTTTTTTCTCGTAAATAAAACTTTAGTATCTAACGAAAGTTATGATACAGTTTTTTTTCCTTTAAGAAACCATGTAAATAAAGATATATTTTTGCTTTTTGTTAAATAAAAAGATCTAAATTGGTAGTGACTGTTGCTGTTAAAAAAGTCGAAATGAAATTTGAGTAGGTGTACGGAAGTTAGGCGTACTTAAAATATAGGTGAAAATTCCGCACGTGAATTTACCTGTTCAAAATTCTTCAACTAAATTCATACAATAAAAACAAAATCTGAAAAGATGCGCAAAGGCCATACAACAAAACATGTATTAACAAAAACTTTTACGCATGATACTGCATCATAGTTATAACATTTTTAGTGTTGTAAGTATAATCTGCCTTTTCTAAAAATAGAAGTTTTTCCTTTAAACTGTCTATGTTGTTCTGACAGAGGTTCATGACGTCTTCCTCGAGAAACACTGACACAACTTCCAACGGCAACTTTAACCATTGTTCCCCGAAGGATAACATACAGTGAAATACGCAGTTACATTTATCTGCGCGCATTGTACGTTTGCAGTGATGGCACGTCACAATTTTTGAGCCAGGAGGTAGAGTCAGCGGTTTATTGCATTGGCTATTTGTGCAGCCTGGAAACACTTCAACTTCAACGTTAGCTAGCTCTGGACAACACAGCTTGGGGCTCACAATTTCCTTAATTTCCTTATCTTTTTCCAGATACTGAGTCACAATTTCGGGATCCAAAGTTGGCAATGACAAGATGGTTTCATTAACAGTTGCTGTGGAAGTTTTTGTTGTTGAAAGTTTCAACCCAAAATAGTTTTTTAAATTAAGGTGTGTAAACTGATATAACACACCTTCTTTCAGTGTATCAATCATATCACTCCATACAGTCAAAATGATATGTCCAGTTTCATCGTAAAACACAGCTTCTCTTAAAAATATCGGATCAGTGGATGTCTCAACCAATGACTTTTCACCCAACCATTTTAAGCATCCATTGACATCGAAAGTTCCAGCCTTTTGTTGGCATATTTCTTTTAATGGAATCAATGAATTTTTTTCAAATTTGAAATTGACCAGTTTCGATGTGTCTATCTTACTTCCACGGTAAGAGTTGAAAAAAAATAAGCCTGTGTTTGATGGTGAAAGGTTTGAAAATACTACTGGTTCACCACCTTGCTTGAAGTTGCTCAAATATTCCACTGTGACAATTGGATTGGAACTTTTCATTATCCTAATAACTTTGGATTCAGTCTCAGAAGTTTTGACTGTGGCATCAATAAATTCATTCCCTGATTTACTTTTGTTACAATGGACTGATATAATATATCCATGGACTTCTAAAAAAGAATGGATACCGGAATTTAACCATTTTCTTCTTATGATCCTCAAAACTGACAAGGAATGGAAAATGTTGGAACTTTGTTCAGAAGAAACAACTGCTAACAAACTCTATGTTCATCAATACATTCAACTTGAAGGAATTAGATTGGTATTTCTTTTCTGTCACTGCTTTTTTTCTTTTTTTTAACTGTAAGACAAAGATTTTTCAAACATACTTATTGTAGCTGAAACTTTGAAACATAATGTTGAAAAATGAAAGTGAATCATCACAGATAATCATACTCACCAGCAAAGGAATATTTGCTTGGGGAAGAAGTTGGAGATGGTGATGTGTAGGAGTTGTACCTGGGGATTTTAGCAGGAGATGAACCAAATGAGGAAGTGACTAAAAAAAAAGTTACACATGTAAAAAAAACATGGAACAGCAATTACTTTAAGGGACAAAAAAAGTGCGAGAATAAAAAACTGCGGAACAAATAAGTGCAATTTGCCCCTCAAAACTTTCAGATTAAAGCGGGATTAATTAGTGCGAGTCGCCAACATTGCTAGGAAATGCGGAATTAATTTGTGTGTATTTGCTACGTTATTAGGAACTTATTTAGTGAAATTTCGGGGTTTTTATGGGATATTGTAGAACATAACTTATCCAATTTACGTTTTTGATATGAAACTACCGTAATTATCCGATTTACTGCACTCCCTCAATTAAACGCACCCCGTAGGCAGATTTATTTTTCAAAAGTGCACCCTTGTCATAAAGGTAAAATTTCACAGAAAGTGATGTCGAAGATGCCTATCCGGAAGATTTAATCATACACTATGATGATGTATACGATGATATTCCTGACATTTAGTGCTTTATACTGTAAAAATGTGATGATTAAAGACTATTTGCTTCTACTCTAATACCTATTACCACTCATTCCTTCGATTTTTTTTATAAGCGCATTCCCTCAATTAAACGCACCCCTTAGAACCCGAAAAATTTTTAAGCGTGCGCTAAATCGGATAATTACGGTGAAGCAAATTAAGTGATAGTGATACAAATACAGAGGCCTTAAATTCATTTTTTGTTCTTCCATGGTGATGAAAAATGATTCCGTATTGTCCGATTGTGCGGAATTAATTAGTGTGAATTTTACCCAAATTCTCACTTATAAGTTCCGCACTTTTTTTATTCCCTTTAAGGTACAAAGTTAGCTAAATGCAATGCTAATTTTTTTTTAGTAGGTCAGATTCTCACTGAGATTCATAATTTTTGGTGGTGTAGATGGTATTTTCCCAGGTGAAGACATCAAACTATGATGTGAATTTTTAGTACGTGCCATATCTAGTGACCAAAAGAAACAGATCTGACAATAGCAAAGTAAACTAACAATTCAATGTGCAAATTAGTTAAATGGGAGAAAACTTTTACCAGGTTCAAAAAATTTCATTTATGAAGCTGCATCTTCCGGGTACCTTAAGCGTAGTAATTTTTGCGTGCATTTATTTTCGCGAGTGAAAAAAAATCGTACTTCGCGAGTACTTATTTTCGGATATGACAAGTTTTTGAAAATTTAGCGAGTATAAATTTTTGCGAATGGTTAAAATGGAAGAAATTTTACGGTTATAAATTTACACGAATGGCCAAAATATAACAAATTTAGTGGGTATAAAATTCAAAGACAAATTTCCCGTGTATTTAATTTCGTGAATTTGGACAAAATTCACGAAAATTAGTACACGCGAAAATTAGTACGCTTAAGGTAGTTCTACTGAACAAGGCATAAAATATTTTTCATAACAACAAACAATGTAGTTCTTACCAGGTTTCTTGATTTCTGGTGTTGATAACAAGCCATGGTGTGGCTTTTCCATGTGTTCTGGTGTTGATGGAGGGCCACCATCACATGCCTTCGTGGGTGTTACTGCTGACATATCTACAGCAAAATATCAGAATAAAACATCTAATACAATATTATAAATAAAAAGAAACCTAAACTTTTTGGTGCACTTCATTAGAACACCGAAAGGTTTATAACAAAAATTTACTTTGGTATAAATAAACTGCCAATTTATGAAAATGCACTAATGGTAACGTTAACTGCATCATGGTCTGTGAAAAATAAACATTTGACAGATACTTCAAGTTGAAATCTTTCTAATAAACACTTCCGTACATACACATGGTCTAATATGTTGCCACCAATATGAGTTGGTTGGCATACCAATTGATCAAATTCATTTAAAACTTCTGTAATTTGATTAGGCTTTATATTAAAATCACCAGCTATGATTTCAATTTCTTCTGATACAATAAGATAGTTCAATATTTCTAAAAATTGTGGGACTGGTAAATCTTTCTTTTTATAAAGTAACAACACTTTGAAAACATGTGAATAGTTGCCTTTTATACTCAACACTGAAAAACCAATTAACTGTAATACATGACAAACATTGACATGAGGTTTATGATATATGGCAAGGCTAGAAAACCTATCATGTTCATTTGTGTTACACAATAATGAAAATCCATCAATACCCATGTCTTCCAAACCATTCTGATTAGTAAGTTGTGTCTCAGTGCAAAAAATTAAATCTCTTGTAGTAAATGATAAATCTGCACGTATGTCTGTGATATGTTTTCTTAAAGACCTGACATTGCACAAAGAAATGGTCAAAGAATCATTTGACTGCAATCCAGATGTTTGCTGAAATGTAATGTTCTGATGATCACGCAAACGCTTATACTCAGCCTTAGCCCTTTCATCAGCAACTATGGCACTTGTGGCGAATTTACCTGTAAGAAATAATCCATCCAAAGAAGTTACACGGCTCAGAGCAACATAAATTTGACCACTATTAAAAGCTTTCTGTTTCAATAAATCAAAACTTACAACAATCTTTGGAAGACTTAGACCTTGAACTTTGTGAAAAGTACAACCCCATGAAAGCATTAATGGAAACTGTAATCTTTTTATGATTGGAGAAGAAAATTTCCGCTCATTAGTCTTGATATCTACACTAATTTGCTCAATAGGGACAGCTTGATACTGTTGTGCAGTTCTATGTTTTCGAATTTTTTCGATACCTACGCTGTCATCATCAAATTTAACAAAGATTATTTTAGCATTGTTGCCTTTCATTTCAATATGGTCAACTGTCCCAATTTGCCCATTAATTAATTTATCTTTGATGTCTATATTGGAAGTTAACATCACCCTTGCACCTATCTTAATGGTTAAATGGTGTGCAAGTCCACCAGTTTTAGCTTGAGATAAACTTAAGACCTTATCATAAACATAACTAGGGACACATTTCGGAATTTGATCATATGCCTCAATAATTATCAGGGGTGCTTGAATTCTGTCCAACATCATTTGATTATGCTGTCTTGCAGGTTCGTTTTCTGCAAATATATGTAATGCATCAAATGGATAGTTATTAACTAAAGGACTAATGGTGCATGATTTCAACAACTGTTCATCTTCCCAAGGAAGAATGCCGAGTCTGACATTATTTAAAAGATTAATCAAAGTATTATCACCTTTTTGTCTCATGATTTCCAATAACTCACACATTTTAAAATTTCTCCACAAATGATATATATTGTATAACTCATTACTGAATTCTGCATAAACAGGCCTTTGCAAAACTGGAGGCAATTGGTATAAATCACCAACTAAAATCATAGTAAGACCAGCAAATGGTTTTTGAAAATCTGCTACAGTTCCAAAAATTTCAATTAGCCTTTGATGAACATACAATAGAAGTTTATTGGATACCATAGAAATTTCATCTATTATTACAGCCTTGACATCAGAAAGTTTGATGCGCAGTGAACACCTTCTCTTATCAGGAAGTTTGGGTACTGTAAGACCTCTGCAATCTATAGGAATACCCAAAGCTGAATGAATAGTAGTACCATTAACATTCACAGCTGCAACACCAGTTGGCGCCAGTAATAGAACTTTAGGCTTATCGATGTATGAAAAACCATAAGATAAAGTTTTAGAAAGTGCTGCATGAATTGTTTTTATTAAATGTGATTTTCCTGTTCCAGCTCCACCAGTAATAAAAAGTTGCAAAGCAGAATTTTCCACTGGAGTGTCTGAGCACAAATTCTTGACACATGTTTCTGCCCAGCTGAAAACCATTTCAAATATCTCCCTCTGTCTACTATTCAAAGACTGTATCAGCAGATTTATACTGTCATCTGGCATTAACTCAATTCTAGAAGATATTACATTTCTTTCATGGTTATTAAGAGATTCGGTTGGCATCTCTGTATCACCTCCATCATCATCACTTGGCTGATTTTGTGTTTCCTCTTGAACTTCATCATTTTCTTGTTGCGCAAAATAATCTGTTCTAGGTTGGAAGTCATTTCTCTGTAAGACTATATTAACAATATCTCCAAAAGGTTCAAATTCCTCTTTGTTTTTATTAACTACTGCTAGTACATCATCATTGTTAAGCATTGACACATAAGAGGAATCTGTCAGGGAAATCAGGTCAGTTTCTTTCCTGAATGGGTAAAATAACATGAGTAAATGATGAGCATAAGCTTCTGGATTAGTAAATTCATTTGGTGTATGGTAACGTACAACTCGCTTTACATTGCGACGTTTCAATTTTTCATCAGAAGACATGAGAGGGACAGATTTCGGATATGGGCAAATCTCATCAGAAATGTCAGCATCATCTAGTAATACCTCCGGCTGGTTATCATTTTGGGAATCTGGTTTCTGCTTTCCATCCAGAACATAAAATGCCAGAAATTCAGCATAACACATTTTATCAACTGATCTATACTTCCCCTTTTTAAAGGTTGTATTTGGTCTATCCAAGTAACGATCTAGCATGTTACGCTTAAAAACTTCTACACTATCTTCAGGAAGTTCATCCAGTTCTTCTTGTGATTTACAGATTCTATATCTTTTTTCAGGTAAATTCGTATTTGTAAATACTGTGCCTGGAAATGTTTTTCTTAGCCATAATTCAGGCATTAACTGGAACACCGCTTCTTGCAATGAACACTGTCTGTGAGAAAGAAATGCTGAAGCCACTTTTTTCATTCTTTCTCGGAAATCTAAATTATCAGACTCTTGTGCTGCTGTTTTCATTGCAAGTGTAGCTTCAGTTTCAGTTTTAGAAAAATAAGAACACATATAGGACACTGCTTTATAATAGTTGAAAACAGGCTGAATGTCAATATTTGCTTGCCATGCAAGAAGCCCAACTTTAAAATAATTATTTACAAAGCATGAGTTTGTTGGCCTTTGGTAATGTATTTCGAAATCCTTATCTGAGGAAATTGAAAGTGCACTGTAATATTCTTGCTTTGTAATTCCTAAAGTGCTTAAAATGTCATCAATCTGAAGAAGTCCAACAAAACTACTTTTACTAGGATCAAGGTAGTCATTTATATAAGCTTTTACTTTTTTCAGTAAAGCAGCTCTGTTTGACAATAGTTGGTGTTTTTCATTGTCATCCATAGTGTCTGGTAAAGGAAGTGCAATTATAGTTTTTTCAGTAAAAAACCTTCCATAGTTAAACCTACAAGCAGTATTTTTGTATTTACGACATGAATTGGAGTGTCGATGGATCTGGTATTGAGAAACAAACTTATGGAGCTCAGGCTCTTTTACTGGATCAGGAAGATCTGCACGAATTGTACTGTCAACAAACTCTTTATACTGTTCTATGTTTTCTCCATCAAGAACAGGTGAATCTGAAACCCATAAAAATGAGTGAATGTGAGGCGATCCTCTGAATTGAAATTCAACTTTTATGACATAATTTTTTACTTGGCCAATTGGGCTTTTCTTATGGAGGAGTATTTCCTTGTAAAAAAGTTCAACACGGTACTGAAAGTGCCTAGCAGTCAAAACAGGGTTCTCATTTAATATTTCACACCTTTTGAAATAATCAAGTTCTCTCATTTCCTGACTACTTAAGTGCATGTTGTTGAGTTTGTTAATTATTTCAACTAGCTCATCCCATTTAAGGTCTGCGCAACTAAGTGTGAGAAAGAATGATGGCAAACCAAGTTGTTTGACCATAGCCAGAATGTCAAACAGAAATTTTTTCCAGTAAGCCGGTGAGCCCTTAATATCTTTCATGAAAAGATATGCTTGATCTTCGCAAACAAAAGAACGGACAGTTTCCTTAAAATCTTTTTGAAGATGTCCTGCTGTTATATTACCTTTTACCTTCAAAGTTGCAATATTTATTTGATTAAATAGATTAAGTTGTTGCATTAC